>PVKU01000122.1:476993-726085 GCA_004027475.1 Anoura caudifer
CCCCCCCCCCCCCCCCCCGCTCCCTGCGCCCACACACAAAGCTCCTCAGTGGTTCTCCCGGGGGCCCAGCGTGAACAGAAGCAAGGTTACCGACCGGCTGAGCGTTCGCCCCATCACAAAAAGAAAAAAAAGAATAAAACTTACCAAGTTGTTTGCCGTTGGGACTAAAGTCCACGGAGGTTATTGCAGCTTTATGGCCCTTAAAGTAACGCTCCAGAACAGGATCCTCCTGGGAAGGAAAGTTATCAGGTTTTGAAAGCAGGTGCAGACCTCGAACTCCGGGGGTCGGGGATGCCCGATGTCCCCTCCCACGGGGCGCGGCCTGGAAACGGCCACAGACGCTGTGGGTCTGCTGGCAGGACGCCCCGCACGGGCGCACGCGGGCGGCCCCACAGAGAGGCGCAGGGCGCCCGCTTCCCCCGCGCAGCCCGCCAAATCCTCTGTTCTCGCTTTCCAGAATCCAGCGCTCTGGAGAAACCACCCGGGGCGGCTCTTTGAAATGCAGGTTCCTAGGCCCCGCCCGTCGGCTCGCAGTCAGAGGGCCCCGGTTCGGACACTTTTTAAAAACCTCCCAGGTGATTCTGACGCAGACGCTCTACGGAAACTCTCCGAGAATTCTGGGAGCCATGCGACTGCAAGGGCTTGGTCTCCAACTCCAAGACGCGGGGAGCAGCGCCAGGGAGCCGGGCCAGGGCTGGGCGCCCCTGACACCCGTGAGACGCGGGAGCCCCGGGCGAGGGGCGCGGAGCTAGGAGTTCTGGACTCGGCAGCACACACCTGCCTCCATTTCCCTCCAGGTGTGGGCGTGGCCCGGACCTGGGCCCACAGCCCCCGGCACCGGCTCAGGGGAGTCGCTCCCCAGCCCGTCCTTACCGGGGCGGAGGCCATGTGGGGGAGCGGTGAGCGCCCGGTTCCTGCCGGTGGGGGAAACCAGGGATAGGAAGGGGATGGGGTGGAATGGGGGACCGTGCGGCGCCCGGAACCGTCAGCCCGCAGCCTTGGCGCCTCCCGGTCACTACAACAACGGTGGCCTAGTCAAACCCCGCGCTCCAGGCATGGCCAGCGGAGCCCCGAGGCTCCGCCGGCGCCGGGGAGAGCCAGGCGTCCTCCAGCCTGCAGGCAGGACGCCCCTGTGTGGGATGCGACTACCCACTGAGGCCGAAGTTTATCAACACTATATGAGCTCCTCTCGGCTTGACGCCCAGAAGGAGAGTAGCCGCCGGGGCAGTAATGAGACCAACAGGAGGGTTAGGGTAATCAGTCTGTGATCGATGCAATCAGAGCTCCATTACTCATTAAAGAGACAGCGCCTGGTAATTTCAAGCTGGTGCGGGAGAGCTTATTGAGACGGGGGAGGCAGATTTGCCGTGAGGTGGGGCAGCTTGCTAGATATTAATGAACGTAGAGGAACTAAACCTCTGGATAACAGATTTGAATTTTTACTTAAGTACTATTTTTCACACAATACTCTGAGTGATTCAAATGTAGATAATGGGTAAATGGAATGAATGAATGTTGGGCATCCACATAATGTTTTTCCGTTTCTATTCTAATCTGCTCTTTGTATGTTTTAGAACAGCCAATTTATGCAGCAGCATATCTAAAGTCTTTAGGAAGACTTAGAAAGAAACATTTTATTTGTTTTACCTGAACTACTAAGCCACATAGTAACTACAGCCATCTCTACAGCAGCCTTTCTTACACACAATATCACTTGCGTTCAGCAATACTGTAAAGGTGATAGAGTTATAAAATGTTACCAACGTTTACAAATTATAAACGTGATTATTAGATAGTTTATATAAAATTGTGGAAGATCACACAGACAGCTCTTACAAGTCCATATCCTTTTGTACCCTGCCTCAAAGCATGAAGGACTCCGTTGAAAATTACGTATAGAATAAGAATTCTTGTCTGTGTAAGATGGCATAATAGGTCACGGCTGGTAAAATACATGTTCTGTGCAAAAATGAAAGGTATACTACACACCTTAATTAGTTTCTCTAACTGTTGTCTAGTGATAGAATTTAGTTTTAGAGAACACTGTTGTTATTGAGTAGGCAGATAGGAAATAGCTTTAGATTGCAGTATTAGTTTAATTCGAGTATATGTTTGTTGAATATTTGCCCTCTGCCTATGAGGGATACAAAGGTGACAGATATTTTCTCTGCCCTTAAGAACTCAACAATCTAGGTTTCTGTTTGAGATGACGAAGTTCTGGAAATAGATAGTGGTGGTGATTGCAAAGCATCATGAATGTACTTAATGGCAGTGAACTGTACACTTAAAAAGAGTTAAAATGGTAAGTTTTGTTATATGTTTTTGACTACAATAAAAATAATTGTAGAAACTGAGGAATAACCAAGACCTCCAAGTTTCTCACAGCCAAGATATGTCTAATATTGGGTACAATAGAGTAACGGGGGGGGGGGGAACAGTTGGAGATGTAGCTCCAAAGAAAACAAAATATTATGTACAAATTTTTATGACTTTCAGTAAAAAAAAAATGGAAACTTCCAATCATCAGAAAACATGTTTTTAATTAAACAGGAAAAATTCACATATTGTCCCATCAACTAAAAGCTGACTTTTTAAAAATTTATCATCTACTTATCTTATGCTCACTACATGCCAGGTACTCTTCTAAGTACCTTACAAATTCTGACATTTAATCCTCATAAGAATCTTATTAGAGAGATGCTATTACTGCCATATCCATTTTACAGGTGAGGAAATCGATATGCAGAGACATTAAGTTACTTTGTCCGGTACACAGCTAGGAAGTGGCAGAGCTTTAGATTTCAGTGGGTGACTCCAGATTCCACTGACTTCGATCACTAAGTCATGATGCCTTTTGCATGATTACAAGCAGATTTTAAAGATGTTAAATACTGTATCCTAGTGTAACCATAAACTTCACAAAAATAAAAGTGCCCCTTGCTTTGTTTCCATTCCACTATCCTCATTTATTACTCCGAACTGCCATTCCTATGGTTCTTTTCCATATTTGATGTTATTCCTTTTGTTATTCCTCACTTTTGCAAGCAACAAAAGCTCACATGGACATTTGGAAATATGGCCAAAGTTTGGGATAGTTTTCCTAACCTCAAATCTTCTTCAGTTCATGTTATTTTACTTGCTGCAGTAAATATTCGAGACCTCCCAAAACCTGGATGGGAGCCACAATATTTCACAATATTTGAATATTGACAAGGTATCATTGAAAGTACTAGGTAGGACAAACTGACCTTTTAGTTATCCCTCCTTTCACAGAACCCCCTCAAGTCAGAAACTGAACTTACCTACTTGAGCACTAAAGAGGGTTGTTAGTATTTTAGCTCCAATCATTCCTAGGTTATTCATTTCAAAAGTTGAAAACTCGAGCAGAGCACAAAAGCGCCATCTGCTGTCCGCGTTTCTGTGTGGCACTGCAGCGAAAATATTCTGTAGCCTCTTTCCGGGCAGTGCAACTCTCTCGCAGACACAGCTGCTCCGGAGTATAGGGAGTGCAGAGAAAGGAAAGTCCCGAGTATGTTTGAATCATTAAAGCATCAACCTTGTTTTTGAAGACTGTCAATGGTTTATTTCAATCAACATTCATTCTCCAAATCCTATCAATTACATCCTCCCAATTGATTTTATCTTCCCATCTTTCTGCCCCTGTGGCTCCTGGCTCTGGGCTGGGCAGGCCAGGCCGTCTTCCTCCACCTCCTAGGGCAGGTGTGTCTGATCTGTTGGCGTCTCTGGGCCACACATTAAATACACAAACACTAGCAAAAACTAAGGAGCAAAAAAAAAAAAAAAAAGGTCTGTGCATAATTTTCATGATACTGGCCACCACAGGGTAGCAAAAAAGTCCTCAGTTAATAACCCTAATTATGTAGCAGCTCTTTCCATAATCTTTTAAAGTTGAGCAGGTCCCAAGTTTGTGATCACTAATATAGCAAATGTACATATCTAAGTAATAAAACAGTATAAAAGTTAGTAATAAACTAAGTAATCTTTTAAGTAAACATGATTTTGTGTTGGGCCGCATTCGTAGCCATCCTGGGCCGCACGTGGCCCACGGGCCACAGGTAGACACTCCTGTCCTAGAGCATGTCAGTAACCCCTAACTTACTTTCTGACCTGATGACTCACCTCTTTCTATCCTGCATGCATGTGCCAATAAATACACCAGAGTAGCTTGCTGAAAGTGCTGATTATTGGGCCCCACCCCAGAGATTTGATTTAGACCATCTGGTGTGAATACTAGGAAACTGCGTGTTCTCAAACAAGGTTTCCAGCTGATCATAATGTGCATCAATATTCGGAAGTCATTGGGAAATCGTACCACAGGCCTTCTTTAAAATGCACTTTATCACTTTATGGTCTGAGCGTTAAACTCCTATTTCAGGCTGATACTTAAGCCATTACATTCACACATTGGAGCCTTTTCTGGAACTATTCTTATAGCTGTGAATGCCTGTATGACTCCCCGCTCCAACTTCTATGCAAAGAAACCTATCTCAGGACCTGGGAAAATACCATAATTTTGTGAAATTGCCTTTCTCAGAAACTATCCCCTCTGTCCTTATAAAAATATACCATTTCTTCCTGTGGTTCCTTGCAGGGTGCTACTTAGAGCTCTACTTTGCACTATTTTATGATGCTACATTATACTTACATTATGTTTATGTGTCTCACAGTTCTCATAGTAGTGAAAGGCCTGTAAGACAAGGACTGTGTTGTATTCACCTTGGTATCATTCTGTGGCCACCACAATCCCTAACACAGAGCAGAGACTCAGTAAATGTTTTCTGTGTTGGTTGCAGACCTACAGTCTGGTTGTCCAGCTCTGTACTTGCTTAAAAGGCCTACTGAAGAAAGAAAACATTCTCGTTGTCCTCAAACAGTTTAAAATCTAATTGGGGAGATAAGAATTCCCACATGAAACAATTAGTGAGACTAGTAAAAAAAAAAATGTTTTGTGAGGCAATAAGTCCTTAATGACCATTAAGAATGCTAAAAAATATCTGTGTTGTGCCCCTATGACCGTATTTTTATAGTACCAGATATTCTTAAGACATGTGAGAGGTATTTGGAGATGACTTTTTTGTATCAGGAAAGGTTATAGGAAAAGATGTGCAATATTATAGGGAAAGATGGGTATTGTTTAAAATGGTCGGTTTAGGGTAAATCGGTGGTTTTCACATTTTAGTGGGCATTAAACTCAGCTGAAGGACTTGTTAAAGGGAAGGGAGCTGGGTCCCTCCCAGTGTTTCTGTTTCAGCAGGTCTTGGGCCCAGAATTCACGTTTATAAAACATTCCTAGGTGTGATGTTTATGCTATCAATGAACCATTCTGTGGCAATCTCCAGATTAAAGGAAAAGTAGGAGGGCTAGAGAGGAGGGAAGCACCATGGTGTCAGCCAGGGGCTGAGGGGTGGGAGACACTGGGGTTGCTGGTCAACAGTACGGACTTTCAGTCCCGAGTCCTGGGGACCCGAAGCGCAGCCGGGTCTGTAGTTAATGGTACCGTGCTGTATACTTGCGGGTTGCTCTGGGAGTAAAGCTTTACTGTGCTATCCACCGCCGCCGCCGCCACCACCACAGAGTGGTCATTGTGTGAGAAAGAGGATGCATTAATCTTCTCGTGGTGAACATTTTGCTATATATCAACCATCACAATGTACCCCTTACACTTACACAATGCTATATGCCAATTATATCTCACTAAAGCTGGACAAAAAAAGATGGATAATAACAAGGGTTGGTGGAACTGAGACTCTCACAAGTGTGTGGTGACAATGTAAAATGATGCAGCTACTTTATACCTAGGAGTGGATTCTCCTCAAAAAGTTAAACACATAGTTACCACATCACTCAGAAATTCCACTCAGGTGTCACGTACCCATGAGAATTGAACACATATGTCCGCATAAAAACTTGAACAAAAGTGTTCATAGAACAGTACTCACAACAGCCAGAAGTAGAAGCCCAAATGTCCATTAGCTGATTACCAGGTAAACAAAATGTGGTACACCATACAATGAAATATTACCCAGCAATAAAAACAAATAAAGTACTAATTCATGCTACAACATGGAAGAAACTTGAAAATATTATGCAAGTGAAAGAAGCCAGATATTTTGTTCCATTCAAACAAAGTGTTCAGGAGAAACAAATCCATAGAGACAGGAAGTGGACTAGTGTTTGCCAGGGACCAGGGGATAGGGGAGGAATGAGGAGTGGTTTCTAGTGAGAAAGGTGTCTCTTTTAGAGGTAACAGAAATGTCCCGGTACTAAATAATGGTGACAGTTTCACCACTTGAGGAATATACTAAAAACCACTGCTTTTTATACTTAAAAATAAAGTATTTTTTTCTTTAAGCAAATGGAAATAACCACCGTGTTTCACCAGAAGGTAAAACTCTGTATCAGACATGCTCATGGGATCGGAGAGGAAGCATTCCAAGACAAAATTGATTACTAAAGGACTCAACTACATTTACTCAGGTGAAAAGTTAAGTACCAGTGCATTTTAAAGTCAAGATGAGTGAGTAATTTGGAAAAGAAGAGTGACCTGGAAATTCCCACTTGCTTCCATGAAATAGATGAGTCCTTCATTTTGGAATATAACAACACATAGGTAATACAGGTATTAGTGCCATCTGCTGCCTGGCAGATAGTAAGTGTTTAATAGGAACTGTATTCTTATCCCCCTGTCTCCTGACCCTCCTAAGGTTTGAGTAAACACTCCCTTATCAGAGAAGGGAGAAGGGATGTAGGTCAGAGGGCAGTGCTGCGGGTTTTAGTTTCCCTAGCTCCATGGACTCAGTCTGCATCTTGTGGAGAGAAGCGACCCAGGAAGAAGCAGAAGCTGGTTTCAGATGGAGTCAGCTGAGACACTGGCACAGACTGCGCTTGAGTACCCTGGAGGCTAAGTGGAAACCAGAGTGGCAAAAGAGGAGGCTCCCTCCCAAGTCTGCATAGACCGCAGCATGGACTTGGCACCGTGAAGGCTGCAGAGACATTACCTTGCTGGGTTGTTGTGAATTATTCAATTCAATTGGGTAATTTAAGTCCATGGTTCTTCCCTGGGACGGTTTTCCCCCTGGGGACATTCAGCAATGTCTATGGACGTGTATGGCTGTCACAACCCAGTGTGTTGGTGCTCCTGGCATCTGGTGGGTGGAGATCAGGGATGGTGCTAACACTCTACATTGCACAGGACAGCTCCTCACAACCACTCTGCAGCCCCCCCTGGCAACAGTGCCAAGGTGGAAAACACGTCGTATAAATAAGAGCCCTTAGCACAGTGCCTGGCACTTGTAGATGCTCAGTAAACATTGATCCACCCTTATGCACTGATCTGCTCCTGGTGCTCATGGCATTTCAAATAATTAGCAATCCTCTGAATTCCCCGTGTATACTAGAGTCTTTTTCTTATAGGGCATACTTTAAAAAAAAAAAACACTTGTTTTTTTGAATCGGCATAACATATAATTTATATGTATTTCCCCAAAGTAATTGTTATTGAATCATTGTGGGTGCCTGTTAATAGTATCCTAAACTTTTGAGAAAGTACACTGTATACACTTCTAAGGTTCTAGCCTTCTAATTCCTGCATTATATTAGTTCTTTAAGTAGCCTGGAGTCATAAAAAAGTAACCTAGCTGATTTTTATCACAAATTACCTAGTCATTAATTGATTTTTCTCCTTCTGCCAATGATAAATGCTGTTGTCAAATTCTGCAGGTTCTAATCTTTTTCTGTCACAAATATGCAGAGCAGCAAGAAAACCCAAAACACCAATTTTGGAAGAGGTCCTGAAGAGCAAGTTCTTCAATTTCTTCCTTTTAGAGATGGGGAAGCAGTGGTCCATCCAGCAAGGCTCGCTAACTGCCCAACTGCATTCAGCCCGCCAATGACAGCCTCCGGCCTGCAAGTCAGTGCTCCTGATTCCAGTTCAGGGCTGTCCCTCAAATAAGCACAAATGTGTGCGTTACTCAAGATGAGCTTGGCAAAACGTTACAACTTTTTATTCATTTTGTGTGACTTAGTGACATTCCCTAATGGACATAATTTTGGTTCTCTGGCTATTTTGTTATATTCATTCCACAAACGTCATTGAGCACACTAGTAAGAGCCAGGCAGTATGTTAGGTACTAGACATATAAAGATAAAAAAATGGGTACAAGGGCAGAAAACTCACCTTCTAGGCCCCAGCAGGTAACAAAAATGAGTGAGGCAGTCGGAAGAATATGAAAACACTAATTTGAAAGGATATTTGCACCCCATGTTCACTGTAGCATTATTTCCAATAGCCAAGACATGGGAGCAACCTAGCTGTCCATGGATAACTGAATGGATAAAGAGACTGTGATACATATACTCAATGGAATGTTACTCAGCCATAAAAAAGAACCAAATCCTACCATTTGTGACAACATAGATGGACCTAGAGGATATTATGCTAAGTGAAATGAGTTGGTCAGAGAAAGACAAACTCATATGATTTTACTTATATGTGGAATCTAAAGAACAACACAAAGC
This sequence comes from Anoura caudifer, assembly GCA_004027475.1. Lineage (NCBI taxonomy): Eukaryota > Metazoa > Chordata > Mammalia > Chiroptera > Phyllostomidae > Anoura > Anoura caudifer. The sequence goes on from PVKU01000122.1 coordinate 485,532, forward strand.
AGAAACAGACTCATGGATACAGAGAACAAACTGATGGTTGCCAGAGAGGAGGAGAAGTTGGGGGACTGGGTGAAAAGGTGAAGGGGAATAAGAGGTACAAACTTCCAGTGATAAAATGAGTGATCCGTGGGAGTACAATGTACAGCACAGGGAATATAGTCAATAATACAATAGCTTTGTATGGTGACAGATGGTTACATAACTTATTGTGGTGATCACGTCATAAAGTATGTAAATGTCAAATCACTATGTTGTGCACATGAAACTAATATCACGTGTCAAATATCCTTCAATAAAAAAAATGAGTGAGGCAGGCTAGACTGTAAGGTTGTCAGCTACAAAACATGAGGTGCCCTAACTGAATTGCATGAATTGCTTTGGGACACATTTACACATGTCAAATCACCAAAGTTATCATGATAAGCTGTAAATCCAGAATTTTAGTTAAAATCTCCCTAATTTTAAAAGTTCTAAACTGATTTGAAAAATTTTGAAGCCTATGTAGGCCATAAAACAAAAGTCATGTCTGTGGATTCTGATGATGTCTAAGGAAGCCCTAAAACAAGTCCTCTCTTTCCCTCCCCAGTGGAGAAAGCAGTGGAGCTCCCCGTATTTCAGACAGACAAAGGTGGAATGTCAGCCTTGATTCTAGGGATATAACACTAAATGACTTGACTCAGCTGTACAACCCAACAGGCTTGCGTGCGGGCCATCGAATTGATCTAACCCTCCTCTCCCCTGATCCAACCCTTTACCCCAGCAAAACAGAGATTGTGCTGCAGCCAAGACAGCTAACCAGAATACTCCCTCTTTTCAGACAGAGCACATGAAGAGAGCGGAGGGTGACAGAGGCTGAACTGAATGTGCTGCCCTTTCTTCCCTACACCCTGCCACCTCTCACCTCCCTCCCCTCCTCACCCCCTGCCAGGACAAGAAAGCAAAAGGGAAGAGACCAGCATGTTCCTCCAGGGCAGTCCCTCCCTATGGAAACAAGAGCTGCAGAATGAGCTTCCTCAGCCCTCAGCCAGGTAGATTTGGCCCATGAGTCTCCAGTTTTGCTCACCTGACTTTCAAAGTTTACAGAGATCGGTAGAGAGCTGATTTAATTAGGTGCATCAGTGTGCTCCCAGTACTTTAATGAACAACTGTACAGGATCCATGCCCACAGCGGTGAATTCTGCCTGTGGTATGGTGTGTATGCGGGTTAGGATGTTACAGAGGCACACTTCCTGCCCTTTCTGTCTCAATTTTTGCTGAGGCTTCAGAACAATAGGCCATAAGCCCTCCACATTCTAACGGGCAGGGCTGGACTACCTGTGCAAGACTTGTAAGGAGGGGGCAAAACACCAGATTGTTACTCTCAGCAAATATTCATCTCAAGGTTGAGTTTGGAAATAAGAATTTTTTTAAGAGTGTGTCAGTGTGTTTGTGCCCCAGCCCCCTTGCCACGCCTATGGGATAAGAGGAGGGGCTATCTTCCCCTCCCCTCAAGTCAGCTGAGAGAGTAGACTGTCTTTTAAAGATGTACCTCTGGGTGTTCGCTGAGCATGGTGGCTGTCATGTGACTCATGCCTATGAAATCAAGACGATGTGGTTGGCTGGCTGCTCTGAGGGCAGAGAGAGCAGAAACCAGACTGTTCTGGGAGCAGACTGCTTCCCATTACAGACTGAGGCAAGTGTACATGAATGTCTCTCCAGGACCACGCAGGAGCGGCATGGGGAGAGAGAGCAGGCCTGCAGCCTGAAAGAGCCCAAAGGGATGCCATAAACCCATAGGGGAAGAAATAAAAGTGACATGCAAAAACTAATGCGTTTTTAATGTGTTCTACATCCCATCCTCAATGCTGGTGATACCATTGATTACAATAAACTGGAAGTCTGTGGGCAAGGGAGCTCACAGGGCCATCTATACAGATCAGCACGCAGAGGCCCGGAGCAGAGTGGATGCAGTGGAGAATAGATCCAGAGGGATACACAGAAAACACCCACCACAGAAAAAGGGACATACACCTGGAGGAACAAATAGAAAGTAACAGAAAACACCCTATGGGTCCTGAGTCGTCCTTGAAGCTTTTGAAGTTATGAGCACTGCTGGCCTCTAGAGAGAGCTCAAGGATTTCTCTCCTTTCACTCACTCCTAGGAGAACATCCGTGGAGGTTAAGGACCAAGTAGACCCCAAGGAAAGAGCCTTCTGCTAGGAGATGGAACTAGGAGGTGTAAAGGGATTATTCCTAGGTGAGGCTTTGTACTTAGATTTACTATATTTAGGTTGATATGTAATACAAGCATTTCATATCATGTCTGCCAAGTTCTTGATTCTCATTTAGTAAATTTTTTATTTACTAAATGAGAGTCATTGTAATTCCCAATTTGTAGATTAGGCCCGATAGAGCCTTGATCTGAACCTGCATCACACTAGACTGCTCTTCCGTCTTCTTTTTCTCCTTGTTTTGGTTGACTGGGTCAAAGGTCGCCCTTTCTTAGAAGGCCCAGCAGAACCAGGGCAGGGTCTAGGGGAAAGGAGACCTGAAAAGAGAGTGAACTTTCTGTGTCCAGATTTATCTTCATTTAACAATTTTAAGCACGTATTTAATGACTGGGTATGGCCACCTGTCAAACTCCAAGCCAGGTGCCAGGGGATACCCGGGCAAATGCGGTGAACGACACTGCAACACAGCGCCTAAGAATTTCAGAGCCTGAGTGGATCTGAGCACCCAGACCCAGGGCCGCTCCCTTAAGTCACTTAACTCTGTTTCCTCTCGCCTGAAGTATCAGTAGTAAATATAAAGCACTTAGAACAATAGCAGGCATGTTGATAATGTTACAAAGACATAAGCTGCTACTCTCACAACTCCCAAAAACCTTTGAAGCTTGTAGAGTAGAGGAAGAGAAACAGAGAGACAAGATCAGGTTCTTGTCTCAGGTTCTTGGCCAAGTGCAAAGGAACTGAAAAGGCCATAGTGCCTGCTACTTTGGCAAGACCCAAGGTCATAAGGGCAAAAGGAGTTCTGTAGGCTCTATTTGGCCCATCTCAGTTTTTGCATTTAGGGTCAAAGCTGTAATTCAGAAGAGACAAATAGGTTCTTGTCTGGAATTCTGATCAATTATACTGGCTGCCTGAACCACTGTGTTAAGAGAGATTCTCAGGCTGCATGTAGAATTACTGAGAAAGAAAGCCATGAGAGATGAATGATGTTGGTCTCTGACAGAGGATTGAGAGGAGCCACACATGATTCTAGAACAGTGTTCTTTTGCCTGGAACATTCACTTCATCAGGGGCAACTGGGCAGGACTCAGGGGTCCTAATTAGTCACAGGTTAAGATAACCATTAGCACTGAACTGCATCCCAGGAAAACCTTCAGTCTTGACCACAACCCAGTTAGCTTCATGAGGTTTTTCTACCTGACGACACCTTTTCAGAAAAGTGTAATACGTAAACTATTATCTCTGACCAGTAGAGATTATTATTTTTATCTTGGCCAATTTCATCCTTTGAAAATGCATTGTATTCTCACCGGTTGTAATACACCAGCCTTCTATCCTCAAATTTCCCCCCACCTGACAATAGCTGACCACGATGCTCTCTCCTTTGTCAGCACGTTCCCCTGCAACATTCACAGTAGTCTTAGCAGGAAACAGATGGCAACCTCAAAAGGGTTTAACAGAAATGCTTTGCATGCGGGGGATTATTTACAGAGGCATGGGCAGGGTTAATGGAACCAACAAGGTCTGGGGAGACACCCAGAGATTAACCATCGCCTGGAGGGATGCCAGAGGGACAAGGAGAGGGAATGCTATTCCCAGCACGTTGAGGGCTGGAGCTGAGCAAGAGCAGAGCTGGGACTTGTGCTGGGAAGAGGGAGGACTAAGTACAAACCCCTGATCTCTCCTCCTGCACTCTGGCTTCCTGCCGGTGCCTGCTTGCCAAATGGCAAGGAAAAGCAAGGGAAATGACAAGTTTAGTGAAACAACAGGTTTAGTAGCGGTCAGCCCCCCAGGCCACAACCCACAGCAGGAAAAGCCAGAGTAGAGATCTAAGAATAGCAGCCCAAGCCACCCTGTCGTCACTCAGCCCCCATTCTACTTCTTTACTTAGCCCAAGAAACTCAGGTCCCCAACACAGGGAAGGCACAACAGCTCATCAGTGAGGGGTGACAGAGTTGTCACACTCCTTCCTGGAACCTAAACAGTCATGACAGCCACCACCAAGCTGTGAGGCAACAAGGAAAGAAGAAGGAAAAAAAAAAAAAAAAGAATCACGATGAAGTATAGCTGCTACAGTCCCTGTCCGAGAAAATCTCATCTGGTGATTTGGACTTCCTTCTCAGATCCCTCCTTCCATGCGTCCCTTCCTCTCAACTAGCACCTTGGCAGGGAAGAGTTCTTACCAAACCTTCATTTCCGCAGGGCCCAAGGACTTAGTGGTTCTGTCCTTGTTGAGCTGCTGCTGTTTCCCACTGACTAATACTACTGGGCACGGGAGTATAATAAACCCCATGGGCTCCAGACATAGTATTGTGGCAACAATCCAGCTTCTCGTTGATAAGCAGAATCAGTCACACTGGCTCATGCGAACACCCAGTTCTCTGTGTTTCAGGGACAGGAAGAAAATATTCTTGAAGTGCGCTGTCAGGTGTAATACTGAGATAAACCACTTCTCCCTCCACTCCTCTGTCCCCAAAGTCATGTATTCAATATCCTGTATTGACCGCTGATCCTACACTTGAAGAGCAGCACCTTGAGCTCACACGATGTGGTGCCTATGCTGTCTGCAAAACTGAGCCCTCAATAGGTCATGCCATTGTTCTGTCAAACTAAGAGCTTCTAGGTGATGTAAAAACAGCGAGTTCCATGATATGAGCCCCAAACCACAGTTGTTTCACTGTAAATGAGTTCCTCAGTCAATGACAATGATGTGTGTGATACCATGGGGGTGACTAAGGCAGTCTTTCAACCACAAATAATAGTGCTAACAGAAACTTCATGGGCAAGAAAGGCAAATTACTGCCCCTCCCCTAACGTGGTGGTCCAAGATAACCAACCTGTTTGGGTGGTGCCCGAGGAAACAGTGCCAAGTAAGGGCTCAGAGGTGGCTTCTGGTTTAGAAAATTGGGCAGTCAATAACAGCAGCCAGATCAAACATGATGACAGAAGTTTATGTTTCTGTTCCCATGTGTTACATCTATTCCTGTTCCCAGGCCCACTAGGCAGATGGGTCATTTCAGCAAGCACAGAGATGGCCAGGTAAGGAGGCTCGCTGACAATCAAGGCCTAAGTCATCTTGGCCATGCCCTTCGGTTAGCTTCCCACACAGGGGACGTCCTCTGGGGGCATTTGCCTGGGGCTCAAACTGCTTTTAAGACTGCAGCAATTCTTATAGGTCCATCATTTAATTTCCCTTCAGGTGACCCTGGCACCATCTTCCAATCATGGTAAAAAATCACCAAGTCCCTCATAAGTTGACCAGCCCATTAGCTACCATCCGCAAGTCAGCACATTCCAGGAAAAGTCAGATTATCTCTTCTTTCATGTCAAGTGGCCAACCAGATACAGCGCCCAAATCTCTGCCCACCGGTAGACTTCTCTCTGACAGGCAGAGCCTCCCTGTATAAATACTCCCTTAGACCAGGTCGCTGTCCCCCTGCCTTCTCAGTAATGCATCACAGGGAATTCCCCATGAGGCCAGAGGTACAGTTCGAGGGGAATTCTGAGTCATCTGCTTTTGTAGGGAAGGGAAGTGCTGAAAATAGAAGTGGAGGTGTACAGGGATAGTGGATAGCAGCTCACCCATGTATGTGCAAGTTCCTTACCTTCACCTTTACCTTTAAATGGAAAGATTCTTCAGCAAGTTTCCTCTTGCTTTATGTGCAAAAAATCCTTATAGATATAACAGCATCAATGCCACAAGCCACTAAGGCAATAAAGGAATATCTTAGCACTCGACATATACGTGCATATTTCTAACCACATATTTCACAGTTCTGATTAAATGTATGTGAGGTAAAGAAAACCACGTCCAAAATCTACGTTTAATTGACTTTTGCCAGAAAGTTATCCAGAAAGTTTGATAAACTCCTTTTGTGTGTTTTTCTTAAAACAAGTTCCATTTTTTTTTTATGTTTTCTGTCAGTGAGGAGTAAAATCAAATCACTTCTATAAGATCAGTTTTATACAAGCATATTGAAACTGTGGAAATCCAAAGATGAAGTTTTTAAAACAAAGTTTTGCTTAAACTAACTTAGGATATTAAAAGTGAGGAAGGGAAGCTCAAGGGGACATCTAGTGAATGCTCATGTTGAGGGTCTCCTCTGGGTACTGGTTACATAAAAGACTTCATTTCCTAAATTACAAGCTGTGCACTTCTAATAGATGTACTATTCTATATGTATGTATAGTATAGCTATCTCAATGAGAAGAAAAATGCAATGTACTTTATACAATAAAATGATAAAATTGTTGCAAAAGTTTTTATGAACTAGAAACTAGATTAGAAAATGTTGTGAAATGCTGCACAATTAGTGCAATCTTCCAGCTACATTGTCATCCCATCAAGATAGTTTATTAAAGGCCTAGAATGCAAGGAATTGCATTAGTATAAACTACAAGGGGGAACCCCCCCAAAACTCAGAATTTATTTATTAAAAAATTGTGTATTTATTCTTTCATTTAAACTTCAGTCATCTTCAAAGCACTCTCCATCTAATGCAATACACCTACCAAGACATTTTTCTGCTGCTCAAAACAGTTTTTGAACTCCTTGATTTTAATGCCTTTCAGTGCTTCTGCCTTTTCTTGTTTCACCCCTTCTGCATTGGCAAGACATTTTCCTCTGAGGACTTTATTTTTAACCAGGGAAACAAAGAAAAGTTGCTGGGGTAAGATCAGTGAATAGGAAGGGTGGATCACAGAGGTCGTGCCATTTTTGGTCAAAAACTGCTGAATGTTCAGCGTGGTGTGGGCAGGTGCACTTGTAAATCACCCATCATGAAATGGGCAAACGTGTTGAAACAGTCTTCAAAAACAATTCACTGAAGTTGAATGCAGCCTCTCACAACAACGCCAGCTAGTACACAGATACAGGTGGGTTCCTAGAACACTCACCTAGTGGAGCAAGCCTATACTACCAAGGTCCTGCCCCCCAGAGGATAATTCTGTGTTTTTTTTGGGGGGGAGGGGAGGGAGGCCCTTTATATAGTCTTGTGCAAAGGGGAATATTTCTATATATCTACACAAAACAAATATTTATTATATTTAATATTTCATTTCATACTACTACTACTACATTTCATACACTAGTCTAGGTACCGGTTTTGCTGACATGAGTGAGCAAAACAAGCAGAACCTTGTGGAACTGATGCCCAGTGAGAGGAGACAGTCACCCAATTCACAACAAACAATATGTAAATTTCATGATATATTAGAAGGTAATAAGGGCTACTCACAAAAATAGAGCAGTGAAAGGGAGATAGGGAGTGCTGTGGGGGGAAGTTTGAAACTTAAATGGAATGCTCAGGTAGGCATCACTAAGAAATGGATACTTGAGTAAAGCTATGATGGAGAAGATACTAGCTATGTGTATACCTGGGAGAAGAGAATCCAGCAGAGGAAAGAGTGAGGCAGGAGAGAACCTGACAAATTCAAGGCAAAGAAGCCAGTGTGATTAGGATGAGGTGAGCAAAAGGGAAAGGAGTAGATGCAAGATCAAGGTGTTAGTGAGGGGAAAGGTAATTGAAGACTGTTGCAAGATTTTGGTTTTTACTTTCAATGAAATGGGCGCCATTGCAGGAACTTGAGTCAGGGAGTGGCATCAGCTGATTTACATTCTGAAAGTATCTGCCTACAGTTTTAAGGAGGAAGAGTAATAGGTGGGAAACCAGTCAGGAGGATATTGCAATAACCCAAATGAAAAATGAAGGTACCTGGGACCAGGCTGGTAGACATAGATGTGTAAATAATTGTCAGAGTTTGGGTATATCTTGAAGATAGAGCCAAAAGGCTTTGTTCAAGAATTGGATGATGACATGAAGAAGAAGAAGGAAGAAGGAAGAAGAAGAAGGAAGAAGAAGGAAGAAGAAGAAGAAGAAGAAGAAGAAGAAGAAGAAGAAGAGGAGGAGGAAGAAGAGTAAAGCATGACTTTGAGGTTTGGGACCTGAACAAAGGTGAAGCTGCCATCTAGTCAGACGAGGAAAGCTGTGCATGGAGCAGGTCTAGGGAGGAGGGTTAGAAGTTCAGGGTCACACACATTAGGTTTGATGCCCATTAGACATCCTAACAGAGAGGTTAAGTAGGCAGTTAAGTATGTATGAACATAGAGTCCAGGATAAATGTATAGCTACAAGTGTAAATTTTAGGTTAATAGGCATAAAGATTATATTTATAAGACTGGGTGAGATAACCAAAAAGAGAGCATAAAATAGTGACAAGAACCATGGACTGAGGCCTGGAGCAGTCCTGAGAAGGACCTAACTATAGAAAAGAAGGAAGAGCCAGTTCTGTCCCAGGGTATTCCAAGCTTGCAACAGGACGAGTGGACTTAACACAACTTACTGTTGTAATAATTACCTCCAAGGAAAATAAGTCTAGGGACAGTTTCCATTTTCTGTGCCAAGCCATGATCATGAGCACCAGGCACACAATGAGAGATTCCTAATTATTGCAAATTGTTGAATGAATTATTTCAGGGCTCTGGGGACAGGCCAAAATCTCCGGAGGCTTGAGCCCTTGTTACAGAGAACTGCATTATAAATACATTTAGACTTCCTCCTGCTGATAGCGTCCAGGCACATTGGGAAGCAGTTGGGTCAAGGTAGTCCCTACTCCAGACTAACCTGGAAGCTTGTAAGCATCTGCTCTTCCACCCTGATCAACTCCATCCGGATCAATTCTTTGTGGTCCTTAAACATCTATTTTTCTGTAATCAAGCTTTCTTACACCTCAGAGTTTCTGTCTTGCAGGTCCCTTAGTTTGAACCATCTCCCCTTTGAACAGTTTACTGCCTCCCTTCACTAAAGCCCCGCTTAAAGTCATCTCTGCAGAGAAGCCTACTCGCACTGCTGGATCTCAAAGATTACACTAGTCTTCCACTTATTGTTCTCTTTATAACCCCTGTCCCCACCTGCCGTTACATTATCTTATTTGCTTGGTTGGTGTTAGACTGAGTTGTATCCCCCTAAAATTTGTATGTTGAAACCCTACCTGCAAGCATTGTGTATTTAGAGTGAAGAAGCAATTATGGCTAAATGAGAGCATGAGGGTGGAGCCCTGGCCCAGGAGGATTAGGGTCGTTATAAGAACAGACATCAGGGAGCCAGCTCCCTCCCTCTCTGTCATGTGAGAACACTGCAGGCAAGCGGCCACTACAACCCAGAAAGAGCCCTCACTAGAAACCAAATCAGCCGATGCCTTGTTCTTGGACTTTTCTACCTCCAGAATTTTAGGAAATAAATTTTTATTGTGTAAGCAACCCAGTCTATGGCATTTTGTTATGGCAGCCTGAGTTGACTAACACACTTGATTTTCTTCTGCCTCTCCTAAAACAGTCTCTTTGAAGCACAGAATTTCTTTCATTCTCTATCTCTAGTATACAGATCTAGAACAATGCCTCACCCATTGCAGGCAAGTCATTAAATGTCAATGAATAAATCACCCCTCTTGGATCTGGTCAAGATATCACTTAATTAAATAATCAATGGGTTACCCACCAAGTGAAAGGATCTATGCTGAGCACGAGTCAAAGAAAAGTCACGTGATCCCCAAACCACAAGAAGCTTGCAATCTGGTTGCTCTAAATGAGGCTGCTCTGCAAGGCTGAGAGCAGTTTACTTCCCCAAACTCTGAATCCCTGTCCTGCCAGGCTCCTGAGAGAAAGGACAGAACTTCAGGTCAAACAGTCCTCGTGTTAGCAGAGGTTCCAGGATGCTTTCAGTGAGAGTCATCTCTAGGCAAACAGCAGACTTCCAAAGTAAATTTAGCTTCTCATCTGGGGTGAGTAGTTTGCATTTTGCTTTATAAGCCATACTCAGCAATCCTTTCCTCAACCTTGGCGCTTGAAGAGTGGAGGAAATTGTATTTCTGACCAAACCAGTTATAGGACGACAGTTTATTTCAAAGGCACTTGTAGGAAAGGGTTTGGAGAGAAGCCCTGTCTCCCCTGTCAGAGGAATCCCAATTCAGGATCTTTTATCCCTGATTAAACTCTGGATTTGAAAAGCCCCAAAGTACACACACACACACACACACACACACACACACACACCAGTGTCAGTATATTTAGAGTGAAAGCAGTTAACAGAGTGGTGCATTGTGTGGAGGTTGATCTTTATTGTGACCTAACTCCACGCACTATGGACATGTGAGCCAAAATGAGCTATTTGTGGGGGAAAAGGTAATTATGGATACACAAGGCTACAAAGGAACAGAAAATAAGAAGATAAGCAATAAGAAAACCTTTCAGAGTCTCACAGCTCAGTCCCCTGTTAGGAGATAAAAGGTTTTTATTTCTGTCTCAAGCGTAGGCTTAGGCAAGCCCAACTCTTGTCTTTTGTGGTGGGCTTATGAGCAGGGCAAATGGAAAAAAGGAAATTCCTGGCAAACCCTGGCTTGGAGATGAGACAAAACAACCTCGGTAAGTGTAATGTATTTTCTTCTTTCCTGAATCCATACGAACTTGCCCAGGAAAACTTTCTTTAGTCTTTTACTGATTCCAAAACTTATTTTAATTCTTGCCTTTCACTTCTTATTTCCTTTCCCACAGATGGTACTGGGTAAAACACAAGCCTGTAAAAGTAAAGCTTAAAAGACTTTCTCTTCTTTTTTTGGCTTTAAAATGTTTCACATGACTACATGATAGTCCCACCTCATCCACCCACACTTACATTTTCCCTCTTCCTAGCATTAATAGGTCTAAACATTTGGTTAGGCAGCAAATTTAGAAAATGGAACTTTATCATTTTCTTGCCTCTTGAAGGAATTTTTCAAATACTAAAGAGGTTCAATTCTAGGTACAACAGAGAAAGCACATTCATTTCACCCCTTTCCTCCCACTGAATGCAGCCATAAAACCTGGACAGGTAAGTGGAGCATCTGAGGACTTGGAAAGTAACTAACTGGTAGCAGGTAGGTTGGAGAAGATGACCACAATGGTGAGTGGGTCACTTTTTCCCAGCTGGAATCCCTGGACAGGAACTCAAGGCTGCCTGAAACCCAGAGTGGGCACTGAGGCACAGATGAAGAGAATGCCAGGAGAAGTGTCCTAATTCTGGCTGAGAAAGTGGGAAAGGGAATTTCCAACACTGGAGAGACTAGAGGAAACCATTATTTCAGTTATTCTTTTCTTCTCTCCATTCTCCCATTTACTTTTAGCTCCCAGGGAGTACTCAGTGCTGGCGGTAACAAGAGCATGCAGGAGCCAAAACTCTGAGAAGGGCAGGTGCTCCTCTTCCCTTCAGGGTGCCACGGTCATAGGGGCGAGATCACGGCCGCAGATTTGTCTGCCTCTGTGCTCCCTTCTCACAGGACTGTCTGTCACTGCATTCTCTCGTCGCAGTGTTCAAAATGTCTTGAATGTAATCCAAAAGTATGAAGCATGTAAAGAACCAGGAAAATCACAACTCATTTGGGAAAGCATGATCAAAGGAATGGAACACCGAGATGACTAATAAATGTTGGAATTATGAGACAAAGACTTAGTGAAGCTATTGTAACAATGCTTCACCAAGTAAAGAATTAAACTCTTACATAAGTGGAATGATAGATAGCCTCAACCAAGAAATAGAATATATAGAGAAGAATCATTTGAAAATGTTCAAACTGAAAAATATAACAACTTAAAAGTAAAAACTCACTGGATGGAGTCAATAGCAAAAGAAGTTAACAATGACAAAATTTGACTTGAAGATAATTTAATAGAAATTATCCAGTTTGAATAACAATTTTTTAAAAAAGATTTAAAAAATAAACAGAGATGCAGGGGCCAACAGAACAATACCAAAAAGCCTAACACTTATAACATCAGAGTCTCAGAAGGAGAGGAAGAAGAGTGTACTACGGAAAAAATATTACAAGAAGCAGCAGCTGGAAATTTTCCAAATTTAACAAATTTAACAAATTTTACAGAATCAAGGAGCTTAGCAACCCTCCCCAAATGTAATACCCAAAAAATCCAGTCCTAGACACATTATAATTAAACTGCTAGAAATTAAAGACAAAGAAAAAATATTGAAAGAAACCAGAGAAACGCGATACCTCCCTTATAGGGAAACAATGATTTGAATGACCACAAATTTCTCACCAGACTTCACGGAAAAGAAAATGAAACACTTTTAAAGTGCTGGGAAAAAAGGACCATCAACTCAGAATTCTATAACCAGTGAAAATATTCTTTAAGAATTCAGTGGAGGAGAAAGACATTCTTAGATGAGGAAAAACTAAGAGAGTTTACTGACAGCAGGCCTTTTCTTCTTCTTCTTCTTCTTAAAATCCTCACCCAAAGATATACTTTTTGGTTTTAGAAAGAGGAAGGGAGAGAGAGAGAAACACAGATGTGACAGAGAAACATTGGTCGGTTGCCTCCCATATACACCATGAGTAGGGATTGAACCCACAACATAGATATATGCCCTGTATGATGACATTCCCACCAACTGAGCCACCTGGCCAGGACTGATAGCAGGCCTCCTCTAAAAGAACTGAGAAAGGGGCTCTGCAGACAGAAGTGAAATAATATGGATGGAAATTTGCAACCTCAATAAAGGAAAAGCAACAAACATGATAAATATCTTAGAAAATATACTATTCTTCCTTTATTGAATACTTTAACATATGCTTGATGGCTGAGTGCAAAAATTGTAACATTGCCTGATGAGGTGTTCAATGTACACAGAACAACTACAACACAAAGCAAAAAAAGAAAAATGTTCTTTATAGTGGAAAGGTTTCTATATTCCACTTTAAGTGGCAAAATATTGATTCTAACTAAATTTTGAAAAGTTAAGTACATGCATTTAAATTGATGAGATTCAGCAAAGCAGTGCTTCGAAGGAAATTTATAGGAAGTTCTAATATTGGAAAACATGTTTTCAAATCAGTCATCAACATTTCCAATTCATGAAACTAGAGCAGAGAAAAATAAACCCAAAACAATCAGGAAGAAAATAGTAATAAAGATAAGAGTACATATCAATAAAATTGAAGACATAAAAACAGTTGAAAAGTCAGAAACCTAAAGCTGGTTTTTAAAATAAGATACACACATACATGCACACACCTGTAGCGAGACTGCAAAAAAGACATATAACCAGTATCAAATAGGAAAAGTAGTTATCACTACTTCTGAAGACATTAAAAGGATAATAAAGGAATACCATGAGCAGCTCTACATAAATAAGTAATTACAAAAGTGGACCAATTCATAGAAGAAAATAAAAGCTACTAACACAAACCCGAGAAAAAAGTCATATAACTATCAAAGAACTTTATTCCCAGTAAAAACTTCTCAAAAAAATTTTTTTTCAGGAGCCAATGGTTTCACTAGTGAATTCTACCAAACATTTATAGAAGAAATAACACCAAGTATACAAAATCTCTTCCAGAAAAACAGAATAGGAAGTAACACTTCCTACCTGATCTGATGAGGTCTGCAATACTCCGATACAAAAACCAAAGATTTTGCAATCCCCCCCCCAAAAAAACCCAACATTGCTCTGATACAAAAAACAAAGGTAGTGCAAGAAAAGAAAACCAAAGGCCAATATGCCTCATGAAAAGGTATGCAAAAATCCTCAACAAAATCAAATTTAATAATATGTGAAAAGAATAATATATATCATGCCAAATGAAGTTTATCCGGTGAAGGCAAGACTAGTTCAATGTTGAATATTGGTTCACTGTATTAACAGTCTGAAGAGTGAAAAAATCCATGACACCAAGAACATGATCAATAAAGGAAGAAATTAATAAATTGGACTTCAAAATAAAAAACTTTTGCTCTGCAAAAGGCATTAACAGCATGAAAACACAAGGTACAAACTGAGAGAAAATATTTGCAAATCATATTTCCAGCACACAACTTTTATCCAGGTTATATAAAGAACCCTCAAATATCAACAATAAAAAAACAATTCCCCTGGTCAGTGTAGCTCAGTGGATTGAGCATGGGCTTGAGAACCTAAGGGTCTCCAGTTCAATTCCCAGTCAGGGCACATGCCTGGGTTGTGGGCCAGGTGCCCTATAGGGGGTGCACAAGAGGCAACCACACATTGATGTTTCTCTCCCTCTCTTTCTCCTTCCTTTCCTCTCTCTCTAAAAATAAATAAATACAATCTTAAAAAAGAAAACAGTCCAATTTTTAAATGGACAAAAGACTTGAATACTTTATCAAAGAGAATGTATAGATGGCAAATAAGCCCATAAAAAGATATTTAGCATTATTAGCTATTAAAGAACTTAGTACTACAAATTTAAAATACAACTACACGTCCTGCAGAATAACCAAAATAAAAATTACTGGAATACCAAGTGGGAGCAAGGATGTATCACAACCGGAACTCTCATATTTTGCTGGTGGGGATGCAAAATGATACAAGCCCGCTGGAAAAAATCTTTGGAAGTTTTCAATAAAGCTAACCACATTTACACCCATCATCTCTAGCAATTCCATTCCTGAGTATTTACCATAGAGAAATAAATATATTTACCAAGAAAAATAACCTTCTTACATAATTATTTATACAGTAGCTCTAACCATAATCACCAAAAATTGGAAACAACCCAAATGTCCTTTAGCTGATGAGTAGATAAACAAATTGTGGTCTATCTCCATACTGGAATACTACTCAAATGATACAATGAAGCAACTATTGAATCACGCAACAAATTGGCTGAATTTCAAAGGCATTAAGCTGAGTGAAAGGAGCCAATGTCAGAAGGTTACATAGTAAATGATTCCATTTATGTGAAATATTTTACAGGACAAAGTCATAGTGCTGGAAAACAGATCAATGATAACTGATCTTTTAGGGATTAGAGTTGAGGAGAGAGTATCTCTACCCTGGTAGTAGTTAGGCTCATCCCACGCTCAACTTATGTACATGGTAAAAGTTATAGAACTATATTTACAGAAAAGGTCAACTTTAGACTATGTTAATTAAAAAAAATAAGACTAGACAAAGCACCGAAGATTGCACTGGCATAACATCATCATTTTACCCAATTTTCCTTTCCCATTTATTTGGGATAGTGAACAGCTCAGGCAATGTACTTTCAGATTTAATACTCTACAAGTTTGTTCAGGCCCTACGTCCATCAGAGCATCCCTGCAACTTGATCGCCAAGGGCAGATCTGGAACAGATAGCTGGGGGAAAGGAAAGGCTATCAGAAAGTTAATGACTTGGACTGATGCCGCCATTTAAAGGAACAAGGAGGTCATTCAAACCTTAATGAAAGTATTCAGTCCATGAGACAAGGAGACATGCCTTAGCTTTAATCTGCTTTTCCTGCAATATGTTCCAAGGGTCTGCTGGGTCTGCAAATGACTAACTTCCAGTTCTTAAGCTCATAAGAAAGAGAGCCATTACCTTTCTATGTCCCTCAAAACAAAACTCTATACACAACGGGACTGTGTAACCAAGCCCAAAGTAGGACTACAAGTTTGTTGATTTTTTTTTTGTAGACTGATGCCCCCAGAGATCTTACCTGCCTTTTGTACAGTTGTCCCTAATATGAGCACATTATAGATGTTCAATTAATGTTTATTGGATTGAACTGAGTATTAGAAAGTGGCTTTAACTTGCTAGGATCATTTTAGGATCCCTAGTTCCTGACTCAGTTAGCATAGTAGAAAATGAGAGGAAGACACCCGGTGGAAAAATGAGGGTCATGGGTGAAATGCCTCTCATGGTTAGAGCACCGTGTCCCTGATCAGAATAGGGAGGCATCATCTAGAATGCCACCAATGTGCGTCAGGAGAAATGGCTTTGACTCCAGCCTGGGCACTGGCTCGCCAGTGTTCACAGAGCGGAGGGCCAGGGGGACAGCATGGGCAGGTGGAGGTGGCCACACCGCTGTGCCACGTGGAGCAGAAGGCAGTATTTTGAAAACCTCAAGAATGACCTGGGAACTTGCTTCAGCTTGGTGTGGTTAGTTTCCAAGTTACTTTGGAAAGTCAGGGGCCATTGTAAGACTACACCTGCGTTACTTCTGGAAACAGCTCAGGAACAGAGGTATCTCCAGCCTAGGCTGGCACTGTCTCAGCACTTCTCCTGTGCTCTGCTATTTGCTCGTTTTCTCTCACTGCCCACTGTATCCTCTGCTTATGCATCAGCTTCTGGTAGCAACAGGGATACTTAACAGGGAGATCTCTTAGAATGTTCTGGTTCCGATGGTTACAGAATTTTTACTGGGCCATAGGAATATGTCACATCCTAGCCAATGGATGGACTGGCCCTGGGTCATACATGTCTGCACCTGGGATCACAGAAAGTTGGAGGCTGGAAGTGGGGCAGTTCCCTTCACAAGGGCATGTGGAGTCAGGAGCTGTCATTCCAGGAACAGGCTCCTCTGGAGGTGGGAGCTGGGGCTGATAGTACTCGGATAACTTTCTTTATGTTACACAGCAGGTGAATGGGCAGACAAGGGCAGTGGCTCTTTTTAGGATGGAAGGACAAGCGCACAAAGGGAGACTGCAGCAGGTAGCTTTTGTTGCAGCTGGGCACCCTGAGGTCCTGCAGAGAGCTGGAATGTTGTTGTCTGGATCGGGGGGGAGCCCTATGCTGCAGGTGTCTTTTGGGGAGACAGTGTATGTGTTGGCTAAGAACATGAGTACAGGGTGCCTTGGGTTCCAATCCTGGTATGGCCACTTGCTTTGTGATTTTGAATAAATAACTTCACCCTCTGAACTCCACTTTTCTTAGTTATAAAATGGGGATAATTCTCTCTTAAGTTGTTTGGAACAACATTGAGACCATATTTTTCTACTACTCAAATTCCTGCCTGGCTACTCATTGTTCAGGATGACATCCCAAGTCCTTACAAAAGTGGGCAACTCCCAGAACAAAGTTTATACCCTCCTCATGTCCAGGACTTCTCCCCTGTTTTGCTCCGTTGTGGCCACAGTGGCCTCACAGCTATTCCTGGTGCAGTCCAGGCATCTTCCTACCTCAGGCACCTTGCACTAGCTCTATCTTCTGCCTAGAAAAATCTTCACTCAGGCAGCTTCAAGATTCGTCTTGTGATCAACTTCTAGTCTGTGCTGAAACACTACTGTCTCAGTGTTTCCCCTGACTACTCAGTTTAAAACTGTAGCCACTCCCCTTCTTCCCTGCAGTCTAGATTTCCTTTGACCTACCCTACTTTTCCATTCTAACTCAGTACATAATTAATTATTTATCTAGCTATTTTCTCTCTCCCACAGTAGAGTATAACCCCAGAGGGTGGGGATTTTGTCTATTTTCTTCATTGATCTGGCTTCAGCACCTACAACAGGGTAGGCACAGAATAGGTGCACAAGAAGTTGCTGGGAATGAGTGAGCAAGTGTGTGTCAGTGCCTTCTGGCTTCATTTCTTTCCATTGCAACCTCAGCTTCTCAGTTGAAACCTAAATGACCCTCTCACCCTCATTCATTTATTCATTTGTCTGTTTGACAACTACTTATGTCTCTTCTGTGCTAGAAATTGGAGATACAGCAGTGAACAAAACTAAGTCACCACCTCTTTACTAGCCAAGGAGGCAGGCAATGAATACATAAACAAACAAGAATGTTAGGTGCTGTAGGATACCTAACATATAGAATATTCCACCCTAAAATGTGACTGTGGGAGACCAGAATATGCCTGCAAATACACCTGTTTGACGCAAGAGTTATTTTGAGCTGATTATTTTGACAAGCAGCAGACACAGGAGAAGCTCTGAAAAGACAGTAAAAGATATCCTTTAGGAAGGGAAATCTCCATTTGCAAGGGCATCTCCTCTCTGTACCAGGAAGGGACGGATGAGTAAATCCAGGAGACTCTTACAAGAGCATACACCTACTTAAACTGGCATAACAAACCTTACTCTTGTTTACCAGACCTTTCCTGGTCACCTTCCCATAACTTGCCTCCACGAGTATTTAAATCCAAGTTCTAAACCACCTCTTTGAGTTATTTGTCCCTGAGTTGCCCCCAGGCATCTATGGGATACACATGTTAATAAACTTCGGTTTATTTTCTCTTGTTAATCTGTCTTTTGTTACACTGGCGTGGTTGGCATGCGGCTGCACTTACCCGACCAAGCAGCAGGCAAATAAAGTTAAGCCTGCTGTTGCCACACTTAGACCTGATCAGCTGCTCTCTGTTGGAGGTGCTCGAGCCCCTGCACAGTCTCTGGCACTGTGGGTCTATTGTTTCAACTCCTGGCTGGGTTCTCAGCTGCAGTCAACTCCTGCTGCAGTTAACTCCTCCCACAGGCCACGGCAGCTATTCTAAGCATTCACACTTCACCGAACCAAAAATAATGTTAAGAACAATAGCAACAACTAACATGTTATTCTTATTTAGTTTTCATCTAAATAAGAATAACATCTATCTTATTTAGTTTTCCTCTAAAACATATATGTTTGGTACTGTTGTTTTATAGATGAGAAAACTAAAGCTTAGAGAGGTCAAGCAGCTTGACCAAGAACTCTACTCGTAACAGGGGAAGCTAAGAGGGGGAGTCCAATGCCAGGCCGTACTCACCTACTCCCATTCCGGCTCCATCCTTGCTGGCAAAGTACCTCACCTCATCCCCTACTTCATTGGCTCAGAAAACCACAAGTATGGAGGTGGTCAGGCATGAAAGCCCTCAGATTACGGATGCAGCTACCAGCCAAATTTCCTCAAATCTAAAAGACTATTAATTATAAGAGGCAGCATTATTCCATGTAACCTCATAATGTTAAAATTAAATTATGAAACAATATTAAGACAGTTCCCATATAAGAGATGTTTTAAGGTACAAATAAACTGCATTGAAAAACTAATGATTTTTTTACCATTTAAAAAATTATCTTCAATTACAGTTTATATTAAATAGTATTTTGTATTAGTTTCAAGTGTACGGCATAGTGGTAAGACAGTCATATACTTCACAAATTGTTCCCCCTGATATTTCCAGTACCCAGCTGCTACCAGTTATAGTTATTACAATATTTCAAATATTTCAACTACAGTTCCTATGCTATATTAATAATTTTTAAATATGGCATCTCCACGCCCATCAAAACCTCTTCTCTTCCTGTGTCAAAAGATGAGGGGTCCCTTCTCAATACTAAAACCTTCTTTCTATGTTCCTTTTTTCTCCTTCTTCACCTTTTTCCATTGATGTTTCTTTCTTTCTTTCCAGTGTTTTCAACTCTACCTCTCTTGGACTAAAAACATTTTCAGATCTTTTCATCTTGAAAAGCTGACCTATGCTGTGTCCTCCTCTAGCTATTATTCCATGTTTCTTTTTCTCTTATTTCCTCTTCCCATCTGTCTTGTGTTTACATGAGACCTGTAAAGACTGAGACATCAGCTATCTGGGTCCGTTTTACAAAGCCTAGTATTTGTTTGCAACATTTTTGTCATGAGCACATGTTGTTGCGCTTTCTCTCTCCCCAACAGACCTTCCAGCAGGGAACCATTTCCCCCACACCATCCCACTGAAACCCTGCTCAGTGTATGTATTTCAGGAGCACTGGTGCCCGGATTCCTTCCTCCAAGAATGCGCACATGCTCCAGGCCTGGCCAGAACCTACATCAAGGTTTGCATTGGCCTCAGGTTGAAACAGGAAGCGTATATCGCCTAAGCCAGATCATCAGAATTTTGCCCTGAACTTTTCTCTTGGAGGTCTCAGGAAAGATGTCCTCTAGCAGCCAAGATTGTCCTTGAAGTAGGGTGGCCATTTGTTCACTGCGTGGAAGTAGTTTATGTAAAAAACAGAGAAAAATAGGGATCCCTCATGTCATTACATGATCTTCTAGATCCAAAGGTGCCTAAAACCAGGCTACTCCTGGATGTTTCAGGTACGTGAGCTATTACTAAATTTCCTTTTTGGTCATTGCTGGTTGTTTATGTTTCTGCCACTCACAATCTAAAATTCTAATGCATTGTCTGTGTTCTTTTATGTGATGGTCGGTCAAGTATGACTACAAGAGGAGACACAGGAGAGGCACACAGACAAAAAAATCATCATACTCACAGGTCTGGACAGGGGCTTAAGCCTCACCACACAGGGTCACAGGAGAAGGCTGCAGGATTTATTCAGGTGGCAGAAGACTGGAGCAAGAGCTAAGGCTGGAGCCTTTTGAGTTTGGGTAGAAAGGGCAAGACAGTGCAGGGTAAACTGTCCAGGATTGGCTGGTTTGAATAATTTTGGTGGACTCTAAAGTATAAGGGTGGCTGATCTCCTAAAGCCTGACGCCTGATTAGAATGATTAAGCAAAGGAATGTTGTTCCAGGGGTAAAGGGCCTGAGAGAGGAGTTCTAGCTCTGGGTGAGTCAGTTTGCCTATCAAAGACATGTTCCCAGCTGATTCCTTTGCTATTTCTAAGAATTTGCTAGCCTCAGGGGTAGCCTCTTCCCAGCAAAAAAACTTTTTTATTCAAGATGTCAAAGCATGATAATATAAAGAAAATAAAAAAACTGCATACACTATTTAAAGATTTAGTTTTCACAGAGCTCTTGTATGCATTATGTGTGTTTTACTTGATTCCATAGTGTCAGGGGAGTGTATATCCTTGTCTTGCTCAAAGGTAAACTTGTGGGAATTAGCACATTCTAGGCATATAACAGGTGCTCAAAAATATTTATTGAATGAAATGAGCATCATATATGTTATTACTTACCCCATATAAATCAAGATAAAGAGATCAGAGAGCTAGTAGCTGGAGATTTCTGTTCTGCATTTGAGTGGGATTTGGCTAAGGGGTATGGTGAAAGCCTAAACTGGCAAGAGGCAGAGTGGGGCAGGTTTAGATTACAATGCCACTGTCAAATTCATGCTAGCCATTTTTCTGGAGTTCTAAAGCAGGTCTTAACCGTCTCTCCCTAACTTTTACTCATTTGTAATCCACTACCTACTCCACAGCCACAGTAATCTTAGAGTGTCAGATCTGATCCTATTATTCTCCTGCTTTAAACGCCTTAATGGTTTCCTTTACTTACAGGAATAAAAGCCCAAATTCTAACATGTCATACAAGGTCCTTATGATCTGGCTGACCCCTGCCCATCCTTTAGTTTCATGTCTTCCTGTCCTTCTCTGTGTTCTCTCTGCTCCAGCCAAGTAGCCTTTCTTCCATTCTAGAAAAATACAGTTCTCTCCCAACATAAAGTTTTGCTCAGCTACTTCCTTCACTCTTTATCTAGTTATTTCCTCTTCAATAGTAAGTTCTCAGTTTCAACATCATTTTCACCAGAGCCTTCCCTGTGTTTTCCTTCCCCACTCTCATTCTAGATTGGTCCCCTGTTTTCCACTTTTGTCCCTGTGTTTTGATTTAATAGCACCTGTCAGTTTGTTATGGTTATTAAGTGGGGACTCTCCAAAAGACTACCAGCATAAGCTATTGATCACATAAAACGTAGAAATGCCTCAGAATGGGCAAGTCAGGAGCTGATATTTATAGGGTTTTGAGGTCTAGACTCAAATGATCTCAAGAGGATCTAACCGAAATTGGGCAAAGTTCTTTACATAATAATTTCAGGTTGGTGGATTTAGAGTGAGATCAGAGTCTAATCTTTAATTTTTTATTTGCTAATTACAACTGATATTCAATATTATATTACTTTGAGGTGTACAGCATGGTGGTCAGACATTTATATAACTTACAAAGGGATCCCCCTGATAATTCTAGCACACACCTGGTGCCACACATGTTTATTACAATATTTTTTTTATTTTGCAATTGATTTTGAGAGAGGAGGGACCAAAGGAGAGATAGTGATTTGTTGTTCCACTGATTTATTCTTTCATTGGTTGCTTCTTGTATGTGTCCTGACCAGGTATTGAACTTGCAACCTTGGTATATCAGGGCAATGTTCTAACCAACTGAGCTACTCGGCAATGGCCTACAATATTATTGAATATCTTTTTTCTGCTGTACTTTATATCCCTGTGACAATTTTGTAAGTGCCAATTTGTACTTCTTAATTCTTTCACTGTTTTCACCTAGCCCCTTAATCCTCCTTCTATCTGGCAACCATCAATTTGTTCTTTGTAGCTACAAGGTTGTTTCTGTTGTGATTGTTCATTTATTTTGTTTTTTAAATTTCACATATAAGTAAAAATCATACAGTAGCTGTCTTTCTCCTCTGACTTATTTGACTTAGCATAATAGCCTCTAGGTTCATCCATGCTGTTACAAATGGTAAGATTTCATTCTTTTTCATGGCCAAGTCATAATCCACTGTATTTGTGCACCACATCTTCTCTATCCAACTGTCTATCGATGGGCACTTAGGTTGCTTCCATATGAAATGTACTTCTTTGTCTCTTATTATAGCCTTTGTTTTAAAAATCTATTCTGTTTGATATAAGTATTACTACTCAGCTTCTTTTTGTTTTTATTTGCGTGAAATATCTTTTTTCATCCCTTTACTTTCAGTCTGTGTGAATTTTTTGATCTGAAGTGGGTCTCTTGTAGGCAGCATATATATGGGTCTTGTTTGCTTCTCCAATCAATAATCCTATGTCTTTTGATTGAGGATTTAATCGGTTTACATATAAAGTAATTATTGATAATTGTGTAGCTATTGCCATTTTATTATTCATATTTTTCTTTTCTTCTTCTTCTTCTTTTCTTTCTCCTACTCCCCACCTCCTCCACTTCCTCTTATTCCTCCTCTCTGCCTCCTCTTCCTCCTTCTGTCCTCTTCCTTCTTTTCTTCTTCTTCTTCTTCTTCTTCTTCTTCTTCTTCTTCTTCTTCTTCTTCTTCTTCTTCTTCTTCTTCTCCTCCTCCTCCTCCTCCTCCTCCTCCTCCTCCTCCTCCTCCCCCCCCTCCATTTAACATTTCTTGTAATACTGGCTTGGTGGTGATGAACTCCTTCAACTTTTTCTTGTCTAGGAAGTTCTTTATCTCTCCTTTGATTCTAAATGGTAGCCTTTCTGGGTAGAATAATGCTGGTTGTAGGTCATTGCATTTTATTGCTTTGAGTATTTCATGACAATCCCTTATGGCCTGCAAAGTTTCTGTTTAGAAATCAGCTGACAATCTTATGGGAACCCCTTATAGGCAACTGTCTTTCTCTTGCTACTTTCAAGATTTTCTCTTTGTCTTTAACCTTTGGCATTTTAATTATGATGTGTCTTAGTGTGGGCCTCTTTAGCTTCATCTTGTTTGGGACTCTCTGCATGTCCTGGACTTGTGTGTCTAGTTCTTTTGTCAGGTTCAGGAAGCTTTCCATCATTATTTAGTCAAATATATTTTCAATTCCTTGCTTTCTCTTCTGCTTCTGGTAACCTTATGGTGGGAATGATGTTGTGCTTAAAGTTGTCCCAGAGGTCCCTTAAACTATCCTCATTTTTTTAAATTTGTTTTTTGTTTTGTTTTTTCCAATTGGATGTTTTCTGCTACCATGTCTTCCAAATCATTAGTTCAGTTTTCTGCTTCATCTGATCTGCTATTGATTCCATCTAATATACTCTTCATTTCAGTTATTGTATTCTTCATTTCCGACTGGTTCTTTTTTGTGGTTTCTATCTCTTTATGTAAGTTTTCATTAATTTCATCTACTCTTCTCCTTATTCCATTGAACATCCTTATTAGCAGTGTTTTTGAACTCTGCATTTAGTACATTGTTTGCCTCTATTCTTTTTTAGTTCTTTTTCTGGAGTTTTGCTCTGTTCCTTCATTTGGGACATATTTACGTGTTTCCTCATTTTGGCTGCCTCCTTGTGTGTGTTTATATGTATTAGGTAGATCTGTTCCATCTCCCAGTCTCAGCAGGGTCCAGTGGTGCAGACTCCCTGGTTATATGAGCTGGGTGCTCCAGGGGTGTCCCCTGTGGGGGTTGTGTATGCCTTTTTGTTGTAGTTGTTTTGTTTTCAGTTGAGTATGTCAGTAGTTGGGATTGACTCTCAAGCTGACTGGTCATGAGGACTAGCTGTGACTCCAGTGGATAAGCTGTGGTGCTGAGGCTGACCCTGTGGAGTGGGATTCACTTTAGTAGCACTCTGGTGCCTGCTGAGTCCATCCTTTGGGTGTTTTGTTTGCGGAGTTAATTGCATGGTACTCTGGTGTGGTCTGAAGCTGGCCACTGGGTATGTGAGTTCTGGGTCCTCTTGGAAGGGGCTCTAGTGTAGGCCAAGGTCAGCAACTGCCTGTCCCCAGACCAGGGACAACTAGTAGGAGCTACAAAATGATCTGTGGTTGGTAGCTGCCTGTGCTATACTAGGTAGGCACCTGGGAGACACTATGCTGTGAACTGAGGCTGATTTCCCATAGTGCCAGGAGCCACTTAGAAAGAGGTTCAGGCGTGCCAAACCAGCTGCTGCTGGTTCAGTTTAGGTGGACTTCTGAGAGCTTTTAGAAAAGTTCACAGTGGGGACCAAGGCTAGCAACTTCTGAGGAGTAACTGCTGAAAAAGTTTTGGGCTGGTGCTCATGTTGGGTGAGGTGGGTTCTCAGGGATTCAACAGGGTGGGGCGAGTTTATTGGAGACTCAGATGTGGTTCCTGTCTGCACCTGCAAACTGGGAGTGGAAAGGGAACAATGGTTTCTGCCAGTACTTCTGTCTGCACCCGCTGGCTAAGTAGGGTGGAGAGATTTACAAAGGAACAATGGCACCTGCCAGCATTGTGATCCTGGACAGAGCTGCCCCTCCACCCCTCACCCTGAAACCACACAATTCAGTTCCTTCTCATATTTCCCTGGTGCTTTCTGAGCTGCTGCCCCAGTGCTAGAGTGCAGAATGAGTGAGTCTGTCAGTGAGTAATTTCATGGGTCCAAAAGAGGAACACCTGGGACTCCAGAAGCCCTCCGTCAAACCTGTGCAGAATCCCCACTGATTTTCACAGCCGGATGATGTGAGGACTCCTGTTCCTGGCACTAGAGGACAGAACTGGGGGGCCTGGTGTGGGGCTGGGCCCCCTTGCTCCTCAGTGGGGGCCTCTGCAGCCAAGATATCCCTCCTGATTTTTAACCATCACATATGGGTGTGTGACCAGACCATTTTGCATCTCTGCCCCTCCTACCAGTCTTGGCATTGCTGCTTCTTTATATCCTTAGTTGTAGGAATTCTGTTCAGCTAGTTTTCAGGTGGTTCTCAAGGGTGGTTGTTTTATAATTTAGTTGTAATTTTGATGTGGTTGCAGGAGGCAGTGAGCACGGCATTCACCTACTCTACCACCTTGACCAGAAGTCTTGAAGCAAACTTGGTAAGTGAACATTTGTTTGATGAGTGATAAGTTTGCCAGTGAAGTGATCTATTTTCTTGAGAAGTTGACTGTTTGAGCAGCTAGAGTTCAGATATTGACTTTTTTGGATGTTTCTTAAACAAACAATAAGGGTATTTTTTGGTATAGAGCCTTAGCTCCCTAGGCAAGAATTACTGAACCAAATAATGAAATCATATTATGTCAGTGGCTGTATTCCCCAGGTAAGAAATATAAATATGAACAGTCTCAGTTTTCATGATATACCTGTGTTAATATCACCCTTTCATCAATAGCACTTGTGGCAATTACAACTTTAAATTTGATTAATTAATGTCTATCTCTGCCAGTACACTCTTTGCTCCATAAGAGTGGGTTCCATACAAGTTTTTCTCCCCATTTTAGTCCCTGTGCCAGTCACAGTACCTGGTTCATAAAAAGGTATTCAACTAATATTTGTTACTATTGAATGAGACTTTGGCCAATAGCCTGGATGGGGGGATGGAGAAGAAAGCAGAGACTACTTTGTTAAAATGGTTCCAGTAATGCGGAGGAAATACATTTAGGAGGGAAAGATAAGAAGTTTCACTTCAGGAAACTCAGTTTCATTTCCAACAGGAAATAGACATCTGGAATTTAGGAAATAGAAAAGCTAGGGCACTATATGCAAATTTTATGATTTTTTTTCTCAGTATGACTTAAAAATCAAAGTCACATGGAGCTGTTGCTATAAACCTGACTTTGTCGAAGAAAAATCCTCCTAAAATCCATCTAGATTAAAAGTTTTATTCAGTCAGTCAAGGGCAAGACTAATGAAAAGGTACTAGGAAGTAAAGATGATAATAAATACAGACGTAGCACCTTCTGTGTGCTAAGCTCTCTTCTAAGTGCTTTTCCTCCATTAACTCAGTAAACCTCCTAATACCTCTATGAGGTAAGTGCTATAATCATCTCCATTTAATAACACAGAGTTGAAGAACTGAGCAAAAGCTGCTGCTTGCAACTACATGAAAAAGCTACATTAACATAACTTTCTATTCTGGGAAGTTTTTGCCCAAGAAGATAAAGGTGCAAAAATATCTGTCTCAGAAAACATCATGAAAATTTCTTTTTCTGAAGAATAGATAATGCAATGGAAAACTAGATTGTTTATCAAAGAGTTTTTTAATCACGGAGAGTCACTTTACAACCCACTCCTGTGAAACTATTATATCACAGCTTGGCCCAGTCACAAGCAGGTCTTCACACTGAAAAATCTCATCCAAAATTATATTGCCTAAACCTTATAAATGTCCTTCCTTGAAGTCCCCCTCTGAGACACACCAAGATTATGTCAAGATGGTGCTCTTTTCACTGCATATAAACTTGGCTTTGCTTGACCAATGGGTTATTTTAGTGGTCTTTTCAGGGAATCAGCAGTTAATAGAAACAAAAGATTAATGCCTTGTTCCCAGTGTTTCGCTAATGTGTTCCCTGATTTTGTGTGGAGAAGGAAGGAAGGCCAGGATTTACTACTGAAAAGGATACCAACTCACTTGGGTAAAGAAAATTAAGTTTTAAGAAAATTAAGGCAGAATTCTTTGTATCTGTTTCAGAGGTCAGCATAACACTAAACTGAATTAAATATAAACCTAGGCTAAAAAAGACACTTAAATGAGTATTGCCAAAAACACTGGCCAGGTGAATTTTCCATTTGGAGATTAGAATGGGGAAGGTCCCAGCTACTCTCAGGCACAGAGATTAAAAGCAGTGGCTTTGGATTCAGACATGGGCTTAAGGTCTGGCTTCACCATTCCTAGGGATTTGACTTTGGGCAATAAACCTCCCAAACCTCAGAAGTTCACCTGTAAAACAGAAATAATGTTAGTACCTGCATCGCAGAGTTAATAGGAGGACTGAATGGGACAGTGTGTGCCAAGAGCTTATCATTGGTGGTATTTACTGCTGTTATTATCATTCACTACAGGATTGATTTTAGGGCTTGGGAAAAGGGAAGATAAGATCAGAGCTATACTTCAAGGGGATTGCAGAACTCAGAGAAAAGAAACAAAGATCTTGCTAGCTGAAAATTCAGGATTGGATTTTCCTATAGCCCTCTAGTGTTTTTCTAGGTACAGTGGTCACAGAGGTTGGAGGGGTAATTCCCCAGCGAAACTCTCTTTCCACTTAACATTAAAGCACTGTTTAACTCCCAAGAGGGTTGCTTAGGCAGAGTTAGGACTGTAGCAGAAACTTGACCTAAAAAGCTTAAGAACTTAGAACCGTGAGAGAGAGAGATGAAATCTGGCAACAAGAAATACCTAAGCGTTTGTTTTGGTGGGGATATGCAGAAGATGAGTACTGCTGTGTTCTCGATGTTATTGCTAGTGATGCAAACCAACGTGAGCTCACTGAGCCCAAGGATGCTCTTTTCTAAATTTGCCTATTCACCTGCCAAGTGAGCCTTGCTCAGAAGCACAGTGAGGAGGTCCTAAGTGAACCCAGTATTTATTGTAAACCACGGCAGTTTCACACCTGGCCTCCAAAGATGAATAATCTTGGGGAGGGAGGCCATTTTCTCATTATTTGTAGAACTATAGAGCTAAAGACTACTTTGTATTTACCATGTGATTCTAGGGGCTTCTGCTTTGCATGCATTTCCTCATTTAATCCTCACAGAACTTTATAGTTATTATTATTCCTATTGTTAAACTCTTATATGAATTACTTGTGTTTTCTTATTAAGTACTCACCAATTTGTGAAAGAATCCTGAGCCCAAGAAAATTCAATGCTTTCTAAAGAGACAGGAGAGATGTGGTGTAGTGTTTGACTGCATTTGCAAGCCGAGTACAGAAGAGAGAATCAACAATCACATATTCAGAGTAGAAGCAACAGGACAGACGGATTGCAGGTTTAATATGAAGGGCTAACAACCTCTATTTTAACCCTTGCCATGAGTAGTAACTACACATTCAGGGAAGGGCCTCTAAGTATAAAGAGTATCTTGAGAATGATCTTGAGATTATGAGACTGGAAAAGGTTAACTATTTTCTGATTCTAATGTTCCAGTTGGAAAAATTGGACAGTTTTCCAGACCACAAATAAATATTTGGAGTAAGGTTACAAGTTGTGAAACGGAATATTGTATGTATATTTTCATACCCACCTCCAATTTTATTTTGCATGACTTGATTTTTAAGCTAACACTAACTATCTCAAGAAGCAATCCACACAGGATTTAATAATTTTAATTCCATCTCCTAATCTCTTTGTTAGTAATAGGAGAGTGATTTACTTCCGTGCTAGTTTATATCAACCCTTTCTCAGAACCAGTCAAAATATAAATAAAAGTTCTTCAAAAGTAACCACAGGGAAACAAGAGATAACATGCCAGTGTTGTGAGGTATACATACCTCCTTTCACAAATGGTCTAACTTGTCAGACTATGAATTTCTACGTTTCAAGCCTAAAGGATTCATTAAGCAATTTTAAAAAAGAAACACCACCCTAGAAAAAATGCAATTTGCCAAACTCTCCTCGTACCTCCTTCAACGCAATTTCACAATCACTCCTGGCTCACTTGCACAAGTTTGAAGAAAGCAGAAGATTGTTAGATGGAAGTCTTCAGGACATAGGTGGGGTTTGAATCTGGTCTTGCATGTGTGAGTGGGGTGAGGCTGGGGGCAAGGATGGAGGTTCGGAGTGCTTAGCATGGTCAAGAGGCTATTTTGGCTGAAGGGGGAATTATGGCTGTTGGGCTCTGATGATAGGTGCAATGCTTTCAACTTGCTGGTGTGCTTTCTAAAGAGGGCCACTAAAAATGGGCCAGAGGAGTGGTTTCCTTTGCTGTTACCTCTGCCGTCTAGCCACACTCCTCACCATTCTCCTGTTCTCCTCTCCGGCTGGCAGGCCAGCAGAGGCTGCAGTATCAGGGGTCTTTCTTACTTCCTGGTTTGGTCAATGAGGTGCTTGTAAGAGATCTGAGGGAGGGAGGTGGGTGAAAGGAGGAAACTTGCTTTCCAGGCTCCTTTCTTGCAGGGTCAGTCTGCACGGCTGCAGCCCACACGAGAATTGCACAACTTCTCTTGAAAGTTGTTGAATTTGAATGGTTTTTCAGTCCTTGAGTGCAGTCCCACCTGAGGGCCAGGTAAATTCTTGTCCTTAAGTCCTGTGAGATAACTGTTTTCTTCAGTAAACACCACACTCACACACCCCCACACACACTTTTTTTGGTCAGTTTAAGCACATTTGAGCCAGTTTTTTCTTACTTGTAGCAAAGAGATGTAACTAATAGAAGTATTCAGCGTGTGTGTGAATACTTCACATGACTAGTTGTGTTTAATCCTCTCAACTACCCTGAGAAGTAGTTTTCTTGTGACTCACATCTCTCTTAGCTTAGAAGTTCTTTCCCTCTAAGTGTCCCTTAATTTTTTCTGGGTGTCCCCAAAGGAATGCCTCAGACTTTCCCATAAACCAGTCTGCTAGCCTCAGTCACCATTAGTTTGTTCTGTTTGTTTTTTTTTTTCCCCACTTGCAGACATCACTGCACAATGTGAAAATGACAATATCTATATCCAATATCTCACCACTGGATGCTGCTAAGTGTTCAGGTCCTTGGAATACTCAAACTTCTCTGAGTTTGGTGAGGAGATAGGGAGGATTTCTCTTCTCCCATGTTGTCAATTCAGCCCTTCAGCACCTCTTCATGTGGCCAGAGGCTCGGCAGGTGTCCTGGTGAGATCCATGAACTAGTGGCAGAGCTTTTTTTACTGTGTGTTACAGCACAGATGTGAACCTCAAAGGTACGGAGGGTATTGACCTTCCTGGTCCTTGGGGCAGGCTGGTAGGGACTGGGTGCTTGCACTGTCACTTACTCTTGAGCAGTCTTATTTCATCAGCCCCAGTGTGGCCTACAGATACTGTCATCTTCTGTAAACACCACATCATGAACCCAGCCATCCACATGAGCCCCTTTCCCTGTGCCAACCACAGGGTTACAAGTCCAAACAGGACCAGATCAACACTAGACATTATGCATTACTTGCATGCTTGCCATTCCTGCTTTATGGTCTGTCTTCTTTGTTAGAAAACAAAACTTGCAAGCAGGCCAAGAAACAGAGATGTGGGGTGTGTGTATGTGTGTGTGAGTGAGTGGGATGTATTATTAGAGAATAAGAAAGATATGGTGTATGCTCTCATTAGGCAGCCAAAATGCCCTATTATATATACCATCCCACTCTGACCAATAAAGAAACAGTCTTTTACAGGTACGTCACCTACCTGAGGTCACATATTAAAGGACAAAGCTGAGATTCCTGTCCAAGCCTGTCTGGCTCCAGGGACACATGCTTGATTACTTACTATTGCCATATCCCTTCTTCTCAATGTTCTACCAGTTAGGATCGAGACCCTCCAATCTCCATTTAGAGAACAAGTTCTGAGGCAGCCATGAGGTGTTCTCTCAGAACTTCCTTCAACAGGGAACCGTCACAGGGAGTTCAGTCAGGCCACCGCCTCCAGCTGCAGCTACTTTTGGTTTGGAGCAATGTTTGGGGCAAGGACGTGCTCTCTTTGGGATGAGCCTGGCATGAGTAGTAGAGCCTGGCCATCTCTGCCCAGTCTCGGACTCCCCTATGGAAAATCTATGAGCTGGAGCTCCCCACTGGGCGGGCCAGGATGCTTTCAGAGCTGTGCTGCTATCTGAGGCTCTTCCCAGCTGATCCTCTGTTCTTGCCCCTCTCATAATGTGAGACACACACAGTCATCAGTGTGGTCTAGAGGCTCACCCTGCTGCTCCTGCTCCCTCACCCATTTATCATTCATAGGCATAATCCCTGATAGGCCTCTTGCACTCCTAACTCTTTAGTTACCTGTTCCCTGACATAAGATACCTGAGAGAATTGTCATAATTCTCCATAACTTAAGGATAAACATAATACTGTTTATCCTCCATTACACTTAGTACGGGGCTATGCACTATTTTGGGTGGGAGGATGAGCAAGCCATTTTACATGTTGCAAATGGGTACTTTCAATGTCTTCTTATTACTAGTTCTGGAGAAACCTTGGGCCCAAAGGGCCAGTATGATACAGGTCAAGGACAGCTTTAGAGCATCAGACTCACCTGCAGATTTTGTTTAAATGAGAATTCCTAGGCCCTCCACTCAAAGATTCTGACTCGGAGGCATATAGGGCCAGGACCCTTCATTTTTAGTGAGCATCCACAGTGGATTCTGAGCCAGGAGTCCTCAGACCACATTTGAGGAACACAGCCTTTGAGATTGACTATTCAGCTCCAAAGGTCTCCCTTTTCTCCATCACTACCATATTTGGTGGTGTGGTTGATTGTCCCTGTGAATTTAGAAGAATCTTGGCATATTCTACAACCAGGATTTTTCCATCTCCTGAATATGTTCCATTCTGCATTTAAAAATGAATAGGGCTACAAGGGTAGAGTGCAAAGATTGCCTTGAACCTGGAAGAAACATAAATTGGTGGTATTACCAGTTGACATCTGGATATGAACTGGGATTATAAAAGGTAAGCTATTAGCCTTATTTCACGATGTGGGTGGCTAGCAGGTGAATCATTAAGATTATGGTGGTTCAGTTTAGTACAACCCTGTCCTTTTGTTATCCCAGCAGAGTGTCTTCTTTTCATCCCTTAACTTTCCTTCAAGGGTAATCTCAAACATCACCTTCTGACTCTTCCAAGTGCACATCTACTTTCAACATCTCATTGCTGTTGACACTTCATTTCATGGGTATATATTAGATTTAAATGTCTTACTTTATGTATCCCACCACCCATTTGCCTGAAATTTTTTTGTGAGCAAAGTCAATTTCTTTTCATCTCTTCATTCCAATGCCTACCCCAGGGCCTAGCATATGATGGGAGCTCGACTGATGGGATGAAGAACACAAATGGATGGGTAGATGGAAACAAGGGAGAATGGGAGGGTGGAAGTAGGAACAAACCAAAGGTGAGCAGATCCCTTTGACTCAGTGCTTCACTTGACTTGACTTCCCGCACCCATGTCCAGTATCACTTTTGCTTAAAAATAAATGATTATGTCACAGAAATACAGAATTACCTTCTTCATAGTTTCAATTGATTTAAATGTATTTCAACCAAATTACAAAAAAAAAAACTTATGAGAACATTTTAAAAAAGTAAAATGAAAAAAAATTTCCTAGTCAAGATGAAAATTTAGATTGTAGGAGGAAATGTGAGGTAATGGGCTTCAAAATCAGTTAGTCTGAGGTTAAAAATCCCACTTTGCTACTTACTGGTTGTGTAGTTTTAGTATAGTTTTATATAAAATGGGACTAATAATGCTTACATCAAAACAGTCGTATAAACCCAAGTCAAGTGCCTGACATACAGAATGGGCTCATCGAATATTATCTTCTTCCTCCTTCACCAAAATTAAATTGAATCCTTGTACTTGGAGAGCAAGCCCATGCTATCATTATTATTTTTTTTAATTTCTAAATGCATATACTTGGGTTAGATGCTCAGTAAGCACATGTCACATGAATGAGAACATCGTTTTCTGGCTCTGGGTTATCTCAAATTCTAATTTTAGTTCGCTTCAGTGTTAGGAAGCAAATCTAAAAGCATAGCAACACGACTCACAAGATTAAGATTTTTCTATCCAGAAATCTTGATTTAAATCTTCAGTGGTTGACTTCTGAGAAGAGTGCAAATGTTGGCATTATCTTTTTTATTAGCAACTTGTAAAGAACCGGGATCTCACACAGCTCTGTGCAGCTCGAAGATGTACAGAGCAAAGAATAAATTTCCTGCCCACACAAACTCAAGGCAAAAACCCACAAGCTGTCTTATATTATTCTGACAGCTCGAGCAAGTTTTCTTCTTTTTCCCATAAAGCAACTTGACAAAATTATAAGAATTTTCCACTGTGCAGAATTTTTACTTTGTGGGGTTGTTGAAGCTGGTGATGTATTTGTTTTCGGAGAGACTAAAGACTCAGAGTTACAGACATTTACAGATCTCACCCCACCAATTCAACACATGAAAATTCTTTTTTTAAGTCTTCAGTTACTAGTGATATGATCTGGTCTGGGTCCACTCACAGCCCTGTTGGAGGTGCACTTCACGCACTTCACGTGAGTACTAAGTACTTAGTACTCACAGCTGTTGTGTACTCCAAACTGTGGTCCAGGTCAAAAGGGACCAGTCCTCCAAACCCCGCTGGAGCCTGCCTCTTAGTTAAGATGGACCACCATGGGCAAAGGGATTCAATAGAGGTCATTCTGCTTCCAGCCCCACTTACTGGAATCCCTCAGTATAGAACCAAGAAGGCTTTAGAAATCTAATATGCTCAGTGAAGCTAAGTACTAGGCCAAGACCAAGGAGACTCAACTGTTGAGCATTAATTCTGTGAGAGGTACTTATTATGTAGTCATATGTCTATTTTATTTATACCCTCTTTCCAAAAGGAATATGAATCCGCTTATGAGAAAACACGTAGGTTAAGTGGGGATACTCTACAATAGAAAATACAAACAAAATCTGAAGAAGGGGGTGTATACAACACATGAGCTGCAGTGCATTCGCTAGCTGTGCGGTGCAAACCCAGTTGGAAATTCCTACCAGCCACTGGATGATAACTCTATGCATCTCAGTGTCCAAAAGGCGAAAGCAAACCTGCTGCCCTGAAACACAGTAATTTCTGGTATTGGGACTCAAAGGAGGTATCTCCCCCTATAGCTTTGTGAGGGGTGAGGAGGACTTGCAGTGTATTATGCAACAGCCCAGACATGCTTGAATGTGACCTTGTCAATGAGGTCTCAGGGCTCATGCTTCAGGGCCCTATATACAAAGAAAAATAGCAGAATGGGAATCAAGTTATGACTTGATTAAAAATGCTCACCACTCAATATTCCCCCTAAGTCAAGACTGTCTGGTAAAAACCACTTTGGCACAAAGTTAAGGCTTAAAGTAGAAGTCAGGTCTCCCATCTCCTCCTGAAAATGCACATGTAGGTGTGCCTACAAAATGGAGTCAGGTCCCCCAAATTGCCCGAGTCTGCTTTCCTCCCCTACTACATGGAGTGGGAGAAAAAAAACGGCATTTGTTGCTAACCTCAGAAGAAGGATGATGTCAGCTATGTAATGAACCACCCCAAATGCAGTGTCATAAAACAATAGCAGTCTGTTATTACTATTGTCTCTCATAGTCTGAGGGTTGACTGGGCTCAGCTGAGCGCTTCCCACTCAGAGTTTCTCACACTGTTGCAGTCAGATGGTCGCTGGGGCTGGAATCATCTCAGAGGCTTCCTCACACATGAGTCTGGTGGTTGATGCCGGCCATCATTTGAGACTGCAGCTGGGACTGTCAGCTGAAACACTTACACCAGGCTCCTCCAAGTGCTTGATGGCTGGGATCCAACAGCACTTATCCTGATAGATAGATACAGAGATAAGACAGACAGATAGACAGACAGACAGACACACACACAGAGAGGGGGAGAGAGAGACAGACAGACAGAGAGACAGAGAGAGGTGCCAGGCAGAAGGTATAATGTCTTTCCTTTTTGACATAAACTTTATTTTGGAACACTTTTAGATGAACAGGGAAGTTGCAAAGAAAGAATGGAGAGCTTCTGTACATCCCTCACCCAGTTTCAGTTTCCTCTATTGTTACCATCTTTCTTTCCCCTGGTGCCTTTGTTAAAATTAAAAACACTAACATTGGTTCATAACTATTAATCAAACTCTAATTTGTCTATTAATCAGACTTTTTTAGGATTTCACTAGTTTTTCCATTAGTGTCTTTTTTTTTCTATTGAAGAATCAACTCCAGGATCCCTCATTGCATTCATTTTTATTTCTCCTCCGTCTCCTCTGGCTTATGACAGCTTCTCAGTCTCGTTTATCTCGACTGTGACAGTTTTGAGAAGCACTAGTCAGCTATTATGCAAAATGTGCCTCAAATTGGATTTGTCTGATACTTTTCTCATGATTAGACTGATAGGATGAGTTTTTGGTAAGAATACCACAGAGGTATTCAAAGCACAC
This sequence comes from Anoura caudifer, assembly GCA_004027475.1. Lineage (NCBI taxonomy): Eukaryota > Metazoa > Chordata > Mammalia > Chiroptera > Phyllostomidae > Anoura > Anoura caudifer. The sequence goes on from PVKU01000122.1 coordinate 520,925, forward strand.
TTCTCCTCACATCATACCTGGGGGGACCTGACATCCATATGCTATCATTATGATGGCAACTTTCATCACCTGGTTAAGGTCATGTTTACACTATTTCTCCACAAACCACCATTCCTACCCCTTCGATATTGTATTCTTTGGAAACAAGTCACTAATCTAACCCATTCTCAGAAGGGAGGCTGTAGTGTCTACACATATTATTTTGAATTTTCTGTATGGCAGGTCTGTCTCTCCTTCCTCACTGTTGTATTTATGTCATTAAAGACTCATGTATATTTATTTTACCCTTTGGTTTATAATGGAAAACTATGCTATTATATTGCTCCTTTTTTCCAACTTTGGGCATTGGGGACCCTTTAGTTTAGCTCCTGTGACCCCTTGACTTGAGCTTATCTTTTAGGGGTTTTTTTGGAGCACATTCCTTACATTCTGCTTTCATAAGGTGTTTCTAGGATCACTTGTATTCCTCTTTCTTTACACCTAAAATCAGCCATTTCTACAAAGAACTCTGATTCCTTGTATTATGGAATGGTGTTGTATCACCCTTTCTAACCTCACCTCAAGTCATGTAGTGTCTCATTATGGATGAGAAAGTCATGGATATCCACCCAGGTTCAAAGGGGAAGGACATAGGCTACATGTTTTAATGGAGGAGTGGAAAGGAGACATTGTAAGAGGAGCTTTAGCATGATCTATTGTTATGGCCATACACAATAAACAGCCTGGAAAACACAAGCTGTCACAGGTGGTCAGAGTATGTTAATGAGAGGGCAAAATTTGAGCAAAGACTCAGAGGAGGTGAGGAAGTCAGCCATGTGGGAGAAACATTCCAGAGAGAGGTAACAATTAATGCAAAGGCTTTAAAATGGGAAACAGCCAAGGGGCTATCATAGCGGATGGAGAGGGGCGATGAGAGGAGTCATAGAAGATAAGGATGGAGGGGATAGATTATAAAGGGCCTAGAGGACATTGTGAGGACTTGAGTGAGCAGACATGGCAGGATATGAAGTGAGGATGTGACCTGACTTACAATACTTAAAAGTGATTACAAGGGCTATTCTGTTGAGAAATGACTTCAGGAGACAAGGGTAGAAGGAAGCGAACCAGTCAGGATGCTATTCCAGTAATCAATACAGAGGTGATGGTGGCTAAGAGCATGGTGGCGGCAGTGAAGATTGTTCAGAGGGGTTGGATTCCAAGCATCTTCTGAAGCGGAAGCTAAAATCTTCTGCTGGACTAGAGATGGAACGTAAGAGAGGAAAATCAAAGAGGACTTCAAAGTTTGGCCTGAGAAGCTGCAGGGATGAAGCTGTTATCAATAGTGATGACTATGGATGGGGGAAAGATTGGGAGCTTGTTTTTGGAAATGCTGATTACCAAATTCCTGTTAGACATCAAAGTAGAGATGTCATGTAAGCCTTGGGGATACACATCTGGAGTCCAGGAAAGGAGTCTGGGCTGGAAATAGCCATTTGGATGTGATTGCACAGAGATTTGTATTTCAGGTCATAATGAGATCATCAAGGAAATGAGTAAAGATAGAGGAGAAAAATCAAGAACTAGGGCACCTCAACATTAGAAGAAATCATCCAAAGAGGCTGAGAGGAAATAACAAAAATGCAATAAAGCCCAAGAGTGCATGATGTCTGGGAAGCAAGTGCAGAAAGTGTGTTGTAGAGGAAAGCATCCTCAACTGTCTAATGAGGTCACTCAGTTCAGTAAAATGAGGATCCAGGATCTGATCACTGGGGTTAAGAAACATGGAGGTAATTATTTTTCTTGACAAGAACTGTTTGGATAGAGATAGAATTATTGGGAGGAGAGGAATTGGAGATAGTTTAGCTATCTCTTTGAGGAATTTTGCTTCAAAGCAGTAAAATAATTGTGTGGTAACTTGTGAGTTCAAGAGGAGGTTTACATGCCCACAAGAATAAGACAGCAACAAAATAAAAGGCTGGTGGTTTAAGAGAGAGGTAGCAATTGCTGAAGAAATTTCCTTGCACAGGTGAGGGGACCTGAGGTCTGGTGCACACGTTGTTAAAAGAAACATATAATTTGTGCCAGGAAGGCACAGTATATGGGTGCACACACTGGCAAGTTCATGTAGTGTTGGGGTGGGGAGTCACTTAAAATTCTTTTCTAATTGATTTGGTTTTTCCAGTGAAGTAGGAGGCAAGGTCATCAGCTGAGAGTGAGAATGTGGGAGGGTGTGTTAGAGGTTGCAGGAAAGAGGAAAAGGTATAGAATAGGCACCTCACAGCGTGGGAGGATGAATGGATTAGTGAAGTGCTCTTGTCTTAAGTTCAAAGTGAGGTCAATGAGAATGGCTCTGTTTTCTCCATCTACTTCAAGGGCAGGTGCAAGTAGGCAGAGGTAGGTTTAACAGGAGTGAGAAGGAAGTCAGAAATGTCACTCTTGCCAATAATATTTGCAAAAATTAGTCAAGCCAATAAATAAAGTTCTTTTTAAAAAAGATTTTGTTTATTTATTTTTAGACAGAGAGGAAAGGAGTAAGAAAAAGAAGGAAGCATCAATGTGTAGTTGCCTCTCAGGCACCCCCTCCTGAGGACCTGGCCTGCAACACAGGCATGTGCTCTGACTGGGAATCAAACCAGCAACCCTTTGATTCGCAGACCAGCACTCAATCCACTGAGCCACACCAGCCAGGGACAATAAAGTTCTTTGCGCAATAAACACAGTCATGAGTTTGGTCTTTTTTCGTGTAAGTCTTCAGTGAAGGTCTCTGGCTTCTTATGACAAGTCTCAATACTGACATTAAATATTATCCTGATTGTCCCACAGAGGTTGGGATCAACAGCCCCTGCCCCAGAGTTTATCTGAGAAGTGATGCCACACGAAAACTGAGAGACTCTGGAGATTGTGACTCACACATTGAGGCTTTCTGGGGAGAACAATGCAGTTCCCCAAGCTGGGCTGAAAATGGCTGGAGGGAAGGGAGAAGTGAGCAGCTTTTGTGTATATGGTTAGCAGGTAGGGTTGGGATCAGGTGAGCTTCCTCCCTGACCCAAGAGAGAAAAGGTACTGCCTTCCATATAGGGTTGCTCAGATGTGTAGCAAAAAGGAGAAAGAGGGGAGGGTGGGACCTTTGACACTGTCAGCTGTCAAACATCAAAAATGGAATCAGAGTCTTCATTACAAATCTATGGCACAAATCTGATAGGCAACAAGTGTAGCATGGTGCTTCAAACCTTTAGTTGTGGTGTCAGAATGGAGTTTAAATCCTAGCTCTTTTAGCTCTGAGATGCTGATGAACTCTCTGACCCTAGGCAAATTACTGAGTTAGTCTCTCTGCTATGTCTTAGTCTCCTCAGCTGGAAAAGGCAGGCAAAAGTAGGTAACTCCCAGTCGTTGAGAAGCTAAACGTTGGTAAGCTGCTTTGTTTGCACAACTATTCGATTCAGTATGCCACATTCTCATTTTCGAATATTTTGTGATTGACACTTTTATTTCAGATGTGTGAGTTTCATGGTTCAATCATGTCATGTTGTCAATGGCTCTGAATATATTATTTTTCAAATAAGTTATTTCCTTTAGTTTTTGAGAGCATTACATAACACTAAAAACTAACTTTTACCTTTATGCTCCATTCTGTTGAAGCTTCTCTAATAGTTCATATTTAGAAAACAAAACTTAACAAAAATACAGGAAGAAATCTTGGGTGAATAAGTTTGTGAAGTCAAGAGCTCTTTTTTTTCAATCCTCACCCAAGGATATATTTATCTATTTGAGAGAGAGAAATATCAATGTGAGGGAGCAACATTGACCAGTTGCTTCCTATACATGCCCCAACAAGAGGATCGTGCAGCCTAGGTGTGTGCCCTGACCAGGAATCGAACATAAAACCTTTTGGGGTACAGGATGATGCTCCAACCAGCTGAGCCACTCAGCTAGGGTAAATTGTTATTTTAATTTAGGTATTATTATTAATCTTTGGAGTTTAATTTTTCATAGATTCCTTTAAGTCATATAATATATTTAGTTCATTTTGAGAAAGTAAAAGCATGACTTTTGACATTGTTTATTGACATATTCTATGTGTTCAACATTTTCATCCGTCCATTCCTTGAATATACAGAGCACCAGCCTGTTTGAAACGATGGCATGGGCCCAGGGACTATGCTCTGTGAACAAGCAGATACTGACTCTCCTCTCATGGGAGATGGTAGTCTAGTAGGTTTGATGGACAATCAAATAACCTTGTTCTAACAATCATGGTTTGTATTTTCAGAAGATAGGAACCAACTCTGGTTACCCTGGGAGGACCAGGCAGTTTGGGGATGATACTGCATAACTCACAGATACCATGTCCCCATCGCAGTTAGAAAATGGAGTGTCACTAAAGGAGCCTGGGCACCTGAACCAGGTCGAAGCCCACTCAGGGCATTCCTGCTGCCCCCACTGAATCCTCTGCGGACTTCACTGCCACCATGGGACATCTGTACACCACGGCACCGCTACCACTGCGGCCATAATGAGCCCTAAGCTGCCCTTGCTTCTTCATGGCGCTCGTTCTACATTCATCCAGGAGCAGGTGCATCCGATTGGCGGAGCCTACAGCCTATGTTCACCGTCCTGCTGCCCGACTGAGACGTCAAAGGGAGGAGCTTCTTGTTTTCTGTGTTGGACAGTAGGAATTGCTGGACAATCAACCAACCAGCCAAATAAATTAATATTCATAACACACAAAAAGAAAAAATAATAACGAAAGTTAAGTGCTTTGAAGGAGCAACAGCTACAATACTATGCCATCTTTTGGGGCTTCGCAGTCTCCCCCAGAGCTTGAACTGCTGTTGGCACTGCCTCTTGGAGAGGCCTCGTCGTCTGGGCAGTGTCTCCTGCACGTCCATCATTCCCGTGCCTCTTTTCCCATGCGGCCACGTCACATCTGGATTCACATTCACAACCATGCTCTTTTACTTAAACACATCTACTTATGCATCACAAATGGAGAGCCAGCATCATTTGCCAATACATTGAAGGCGAAAGTAAGGATACAATAAGATGAAACAGAGCTCCGAAGATCTAGCTAGCTACTTTGCTGAAGGTTCTGAGGCTATAGTCCACTTTAGCAAACACTAGGTATCGAAAACATGATAGCACCAATCAGAGACTTTATACTCAACCTTATTAGAAAAGTTAAAAGAGGATGGATGAGGGACAAATCTTCAAACTTTGTATTTTCCTGCTTTTTAAAATGCTCTCTGGGCATGATTAAAATTAACTTTTATACAATTAGCAGTATATAATCATGCTTTGAATTATAAATATTAGAAAGAGTGTGGGCTTAAATACGGGCAGGATTTGAGTTTGAATTTCACCTCCCACACTAAGTAGCTCTGGTGTTAGGCACATTAGGTAACCTCTCTGAGCCTCAGTATACCCATCTGTAAAAGGGGAGCAATAATACCAATTTTGGTGTGTCCCAAACTACACTGTGCCTATGAATCACTATGAGTTAAAATGTATTTTCGGATTGAATAGGTCTAGGTGAGACCTGAGATTCTGCATTTCTAATAAAATCCCAGCTGATGCTGATGCTGTCACTCTGTGGACCATACTTTAAAGTAGCAAGGTTACAATTCTATGTTGTCCATGTGGTAGTTACCAGCCACATGTGGCTATCAAGCCCTTGAAATGTGGGCTACTGCATCTACGAAATGGGATACTTTGCCCTGGCTGGTGTGGCTCAGTGGACTTAGTGCCGGCCTGCAAACCAAAATGCTGCTGTTTCTTCCCAGTCAGGGCACATGCCTGGACTGCAGGCCAGGTACCCGTTTGGGGGCGTGTGAGAGGCAATCACAGATCAATACACATATTGAAACATCAGTATGTTTCTTTTCCTCTCTCCCTCCCTTTCCCTCTAAAAGTAAATAAATAAAATCTTTAAAAAAATAAAAAAGAAGAAATGGGATACTTTAATTAAATTTTAATTAATTTTTAAAAACTGATTCTTGGTTCAGTTATTAGAAAAACAATTTTTAGTATACTTGGAACAACTTGCAAATCTACATTTTCAGCTGTTAATTTTATGAAATGTCAGTAACTGTATATCTATGTCCAGTAAAAATTTAATGTATGAATTGAGATATGAGCTGAATGTAAAATAAAGAGCACATTTTAAAGATTTAGTTAAAAAAAGAGTTGTTAATACATTTTCTATTGATTGCATGTTGATAATACTTTGGGTATGTTCAGAAATGTACTATTAAAATTAATTTTATCTACTTTTTTTCCCTTTTTTATGTGGCTACCAGAAAATTTAAAATTACCTATGTGGCACATACTGTATTCCCACTAGCGGCACAGTGCCCGGCTGTCAGCTCCCTTCCTCCGGTCGGCTCCTCGGCTCTGTGTGGGTGACCTCTGGGCAGAAAGAGGAAGTGAGGTCTTGGAAAGAGGCAAGTTTTCTTCCTTCTCAGCAAGAGGCTCTCCAAAAGCCAACACAAGCAGCAAACTCTTCAGCTCACAGACTATTTCTTCTTCTGCAGATTACTTCTATTATATTCTAGGGCAGGCTCTGCTTTTTGGAGAGATAAAAGGAACATGTCAGCAGTCCAAAGTAAGTAGCTCAAAGCTGGCCATCATAAGAACATGCTTACTTCTCAAGAGTTAGGGGTCATGGAAAAGGGCCTACTCCACCCTACCTCCTCCGAGACATGAAGGGAGTCCATTAAAACAGTGTGGGCTCCTGCAAAAGTGCTGCATTATTTCTTGGTTGACTTGGCAGTTCCAAAAAAGGCTAATGCTAATAAAGAGCGTTAATAGAGACACCAAAATTTGACAACAACGAAGACATTAGAAAAAAGAGATATAGAGAAATGAAAGTTTGTTTTCTCACATCATAAAAAATAGCACTAACCTCACGCCTGTCCCTGTTGTGAAAAAAAATTTTTTTTAACCAACTCAGGCAAATATTTACATGTTGAATCAGACCAGGCAATAAATTAAAGGAAATTGTTAAGTCCAGCAGAAGTTGCTTCGGTATCAGAGGCGTGGAGACTTCAGCTCTCAATTCAGCTTTCTAAATAGAAACTGACAACCTTGCATGGAAAATACGGGGGGAGAAGAAAATGTTTCTGAAGAACGTTTGACTACAAGTAAACAGCCTGCATAAAAAGTGTTCAATCAGATGCCGCCTCCACATTCCATAGCACTAAGTGCACAGGAGAACGCACTGTACAGTTAAAAGGTTCAAACCAAAGAAGTCATGAAACTATTTCGGCTTAGTGATGATTAACTTCATGCTATTGGTTCTGCTGTCATAAGAAGGAGAATTATTTTTTCTAATTTTGTTAGATCTTGACATGAAATCATATGGATGGCAGTAAAAGTATAACTTTAAAGATCTTTAAGTCTTCTTATCCTTTCTGTCACCAAACCAAACCATGAGAAAATATTTACTAGGTATATTATTCACTAGAGAGTAGAATGTCCTTTTGGTAACCAAAAGTATATATATAAATAATATATAAATATATATATTTTTTCCAAATATATATTATATATGCTTTTTTCACAAAATAGTACAATAAATGTTCAATTCAGTATTTATTTTGCTTTATTTTAATTTTTAAATAACTTTTTATTTATTTATATATTTTTAAATATATTTTATTGATTATGCTATTACAGTTGTCCCATTTCTCCCCCATCATTCCCCTCCACCCTGCACACCTCCTCCCACCCACATTCCCCCCCCTTTAGTTCACATCCATGCGTCATAAGTTCTTTAGCTTCTACATTTCCCACACTATTCTTGCCCTCCCCCTGTCTATTTTCTACCCACCGTCTATGCTACTTACTCTCTGTACCTTTTCCCTCTCTCTCTTCCTTCCACTCCCCTGTTGCTAACCCTCCATGTGACCTCCATTTCTGTGGTTCTGTTCTTGTTCTAGGTGTTGGCTTAGTTTGCTTTTGCTTTAGGTGTGGTTGTTAATATCTGTGAGTTTGCTGTGTTTTTACTGTCATATTTTTTTTATCTTCTTTTTCTTAGGTAAGTCCCTTGACCTTATCTGAGAAGCACTTTATATGCCCTTCCATTCTAAATGACAACTTTGCTGGATAGAGCTATCTTGGATGTAGGTCCTTGCCTTTCAAGACTTCAAATACTTCTTTCCAGCCCCTTCTTGCCTGTAAGGTTTCTTTTGAGAAATTAGCTGACAGTCTGATGGGAACTCCTTTGTAGGTGACTGTCCCCTTATCCCTTGCTGCTTCTAGAATTCTCTCCTTCACTTTAATCTTGGTTAATGTCATTATGATGTGCCTTGGTGTGTTCCTCCTTGGGTCCACCTTCTTTGGGATTCTCTGAGCTTCCTGGACTTCCTGGAAATCTGTTTCCTTTGCCAAATTGGGGCAGTTCTCCTTTATTATTTGTTCAGATAAGTTTTCCACTTGTTGCTCTTCCTCTTCCCCTTCTGGTACCCCTATAATTCGGATGTTGGGATGTTTAAAGATGTCCTGGAGGTTCCTAAGCCTCTCCTCATTTTTTTGAATTCTTGTTTCTTCCTCATTTTCTGTTTGGTTGTTTCTTTCTTCCTTCTGGTCCACTCCATTGATTTGAGTCCCAGTTTTCTTCCCATCACTATTGGTTCCCTGTGCATTTTCCTTCATTTCACTTAGTGTAGCCTTCATATGTTCATCTAAATTATGAACAAAATCAAGCAATTCTGTGAGCATCCTGATCACCAGTGCTTTGAACTGTGCATCTGATAGGTTGGCTATCTCTTGGTTGCTTAGATGAATTGGCTCTGGGGCTTTGATTTGTTCTCCTGTTTGAGACTTTTTTGTTTGTTTGTTTTTTGTTTTTGGTCTGGTTGCAGCTGTTACGTAGTGAGGGGTGGAGCCTTAGGTGTTCCCCAGGGTGGGGCAGCCCAGTTACTGGGTAGTGATGCTGTATGTTGGGGTGGGGCCCAAGAAGGAACAATGGCGCTTGCTCAGCTCTCTCTCGGATTCAAGTCCCCTCTGCTGCTTCCCCTTTGCCTGGATTATCTGCACCTGAATGTGGGACCACTTGGTCAGCCAGCCACCTTGCGCGGCCTCACTGGGTCTGCATAGTTGCCACCCCATTCCCGGGGTCTGCCAGCTGCTGCTGCCTGCAAGCCTGGGTCTACCAACCTCCACTTTTTCCTGCCAGGACTCTGCCCCTCTTACCGGTGTGGATGAATGGTTGTTGGACTTTCGTTCAGTTCAATTTTCTATCAGTTCTGGTGTTTTCTTGTTTCTAAATCTTTGTTGTCCTTAATTTTGGTTGTGAGAGGAAGCACAGTGTGTCCTCTCCTCCTCCACCTATGCCTCCATCTTGGCCAGAATAAATAACTTTTTAGAGAGAGATGAAGGGAGGGAAAGAGAAACATAGATGTGAGAGAGAAGCATCCATGGTTGCCTTCTGATATGTGCCTTGACTGGGGATTGAACCCGCAACCTGTGTATGTTCCTGAGTGAGAATCAAACCCATGACTTTTTGGTCTACAGGATGACCTTCCAACCAACTGAATCACACAGGCCAGGACAGGATTTATTTTGCTTTAAATGGAAGCAATAAGAAGGTGCATTTAACAAATTCGTAGCATAATCACGATTGTAAGGGGGCAGGTTTACACTAGAACAGAACTTGGAAATACATATTTACAAGCCAATGTATCATTTTCAGTTTCCAATAACCCAATAATCTACTGAACAGTTATTCTTGTCTGAATGCCTTTACATATGCAAAAGAATTCAGTCTCACAATTCAAAGAATCTAGTTAATTAAGATAAGCCTGCTCTAGAGAGATTTTAAATGTATTTTAAACACCTGTTACTCAATAAATCCCAAATATTAGTGACTTCAGAGCTACTGCTTACCGGGTGAGCTTTAAATCATGGAAGGAGCATCCAGCTCTTCTGCTGCTTTGCACCAATTGTTTTCTCTGTTTGGCCTGTCCTTGTCTTTTTGAGCTAGCAGAGCCCTGTCCGCCTCTCAATTTCTTGATGTGGGGATTTCTCTGTTAAGCCTTCTTTAACTCTGGATTCCCTTGCTGTTTGAGTTAATCCCCCAACACACCCTGTTCGGGGGCAGTACTGCACTTATCACATTATTAGAATTGCTCCCGTTTTATCCTCGGACTTTTTTCTCTGGCAGATGGAAACATCATTTCTCTGAAATGTCCTTCTCTGGCTTTAGGAGGGTTGCATGGAAGAGTGGCTCAGGCCATCAGCGTTCCATTCTACAGTCCTCTTTGGTAAACAGTCTTTATCAAATAGTTGTCGGGCCTTTACTCACATAGCTCTTCTCACTTTCACTTTTCTTCCTTAGATCCTCTGCTTCTTCCCTTCAGTTTGTCTGGTCACTAATATTGATAGACCACACCTTACACCTTCATACATGTGGATTTTCTTTATCGTTTTTAGGTGTCTGTTTTCCTTTCCTACAGTTTGGATTGAATTAGGCTATTCCAAAATCCATCAGACACCAATTGTGGACAGTTTTGAAGACAAGAGCAGTGGTATTAACTCACAGAATAAAAATTCTAAATATTTTAAGTCTGGGAGATGGGGTTAAGGGTAGTTTTCTTTGTCATTAGATACTTTCATTATTTAATAATGAGCATGAGTCATTTTTATAATCTGAAATAAAAACCAAGCCTATTTATATTTGGGAATGTTTTATTACCAGTATAATCCAAAGTTTACCATATCTAATCCAATGATATGAAAAGCTGTTTTCTTCATAAATCTACTATAGTTCTTTCATTCTATCTTCAAATCAACTCAATTAGTCACATGATAAATCTCAAAAGAGCTTTATATTTTTACACATACTAATAATGCCTCATTTATTTAGCAAAGATCCAGCTGTGAATTATAAATTGCCCATGTCATCTGCTTTCCAACACCTATGGGCTGTTTCCCTTTCCAGAGACTGGAGATAAAAAGAACACAAAAATAAAATGATTTAATCCAGTCATTTGTTATTTGTGTCAGGTAATGTTTTGGAGAGGAAATTTGAAATTCATTGTTAAAAGAAGTTTATTTACCAATTCATTTATTTCATGCATCTTCTAGTTCCACAGGTAGCTAAGAGCCATTGCAAAATCCTTTCCTGATTCACCAGACTGAATCTGTAACCTACAACATAAAACTACCTCCACGTGCACATTTCAAGATCGTAGGGCTGTCAGCCCTGGCTGGTGTAGCTCAATGATGGATTGAGTGTGGGCTGCGAGCCAAAGGGTCGCCAGTTTGATTGCCTGTCAGGGCACATGCCTGGGTAGTGGGCCAGGTCCCCAGTACGGGGCACATGAGCGGTAACCACACATTGATATTTCTCTCCTTCTCTAAAATTGAATAAGTAAAATCTTTAAAAAAAAGATTGTAGGGCTGTCAATGCATAAGTTCTATCATATCCCTCATTCTTGAAGAAAAACCAGTGATGCAAAAAATGCCTTTCAAATGGTCTCTTTAAATTTGCTACAAATGTCACAGCAAAACTGAAGCTAATTTCTTGAAATTATCAGAAAAATGCTAAAAATATGCATTTGGAAAGCCATGAATTACCTATGTGTTTTGTAAAGGCAAAAGGTGTTGGAGGGTTCATTTACACTAAAGAGAATTTACACTGATTTCCATTTTTTCAAAATTAAAACAAAAATAATAAAACTTAAAAAATCCTAATAAACATAGAGAGACATTACATCTAGATTCAGCCTGAATTCTATTTCTAACTAGAACCTTGGGCAAGTCAGTCTTCAGGGTTCCTGACTCAGTCAGTTATAAAAGGAAGAAAAGATATGATTACCTGGTGTAAAATGCTGGGTCCTTACAGCTCTAGAATTTTAGGAGAGGTGAGGGGTTCCACACAAATGCCTATGGAGTTAGGCAGGTAACATATGAGTGAAAAACACCAGAGTGAGAAGAGTTTTTCTTGAAAGTGAATCCTCATTAGTTGATCTTACATTTCTCTACACTCAATAGCAACAGAAATATTTTACTTTCCTTAGTTTTACCATGAGAGAATCAGTAAGAAAGAGTCACCAGTACTGGTAAATGATAGCGGTGTGGAGCCACAGGGAATGGTAGGCACTTTGGCAAAGTGGAGAAGGCAGGTGAAGCACCAAGCTATTATTAATACACCAGAAGCAGGAGCTAATGTTGCTAGATGTCAACAATTTGGATGTTTTTTTGTGCAATTTAATTGTCAATGCAGGCAGTCAATTAAACACATTAAAAAACAAAACATCTTATGGGCCATTACAATGTGGCCCAACAAAACTTATCAATGGATCAAAGCAGAGCCCACAGGCTACTGGTTTACAACCCCTGCTCTGTTTTGTCTTCCTCATGGTACTGGGTGGGATCAGCACATAGTGAACAATATGCTAATATTCCCATTTAGTGAAAGCTCTTACTATCATAACCCACAGAGTATGTACTGAGTTCATTTTATATGCTGTGATCTGTGCTATAATTTTCTGATTTGTCATCTCATTTGATCATCACAATAACCCTGAGCATTAGGTGAATATACTGTTATCCCAATTTTACAGAGTGAAAAATTGAGTCAATATTTTAGACTCAATTTTACAGAATTGAGTCTAAAATATTGACATGAAAACCTTTACAATATTATGCTGGATTAAAAAAAAAGCAGGCTATAAAAAGTACATGATTTTAAAACTGCTTTGCAAAAAACATTTTTAATTATTTTTTAAAATATTGATATTCAAATACAGCTGTCTGTCTTTTACTCCCATCCAGCCCACCTCCCAGCCCTCCCCACCTCCCTCCCATTTCCACTGCCCCTAGTTTTTGTCCATGTGTCTTTTATACTTGTTCCTGTAAACCCTTCCCCCTTTCCCCTGAAATTCCCTCCTCTCTTCTCTGGTGACTGTCAGCGTGTTCTCAATTTCAGTGTCTTTGGTTATATTTTGATTGTGTGTTTGTTTTGTTGTTTAGGACCCTTTTAAAGGTGAGGTCATATGGTATTTTTCTTTCACTACCTGGCTTATTTCACTTAGCATAATGCTCTGCAGTTCCATCCATGCTGTAGCAAAGGGTAGGAGCTCCTTCTTTCTTTCTGCTGCATAGAATTCCATTGTGCAAATGTACCATAGTTTTTTGATCCATTTACTGATAGGCACCTACGTTGCTTCCAACACTTGGCTATGGTAAATTGTGCTGCTATGAACATTGGGGTGCACAGGTTTTTTTGCATTGGTGTTTCAGGGTTCTCAGGATATAATCCTAGCAGTGGAATTGCTGGGTCAAAAGGCAGATCCATTTTTAGTTTTCTTAGAAAATTCCATACTGTTTTCCATAGTGGTTGTACTAGTCTGCAATCCCACCAACAGTACACTAGGGTCCCCTTTTCTCCACAACCTCTCCAACACTTGTTGTTTGTTGCTTTGTTTATGATGGCCATTCTGACTGGTGTGAAGTGGTATTTCATTGTGGTTTTAATTTGCATCTCTCTGATAGCTAGTGATATTGAGCATCTTTTCATGTGTCTCTGGAACCTCTGTGTATCCTCCTTGGAGAAGTGTCTGTTCAAGTCCTTTGCCCATTTTTTAATTGGGTTGCTTGTCTTCTTAGAGTGGAGTTGTGTAAATTCTTTATATATTTTGGAGATTAAACCCTTGTCTGAGGTATCATTGGTGAATATGTTTTCCCATACAGTTGGTTCTCTTTTTATTTTTAATACTGTTTTCTTTAGCCGTGCAGAAGCTTTTTATTTTGGTGAGATCCCATTTGTTTATTCTTTCCTTTATGTCCCTTGCTCTAGGGGACATATCAATAAAAATGTTGCTGCATGAAATATCTGAGATTTTCCTGCCTATGTTCTCCTCTACGACTTTAATGGTGCTATGGCATATATATATATATATATATATATATATATAAAAATCTTTTATCCACCTTGAATTTATTTTTGTGTATGGTGTAAGTTGGTGCTCCAGTTTCATTTTTTTTTTTTTTTTGCATGCAGCTGTCCATTTCTCCCAACACCACTTGTTAAAGAGGCTATTTTTACTCCATTTTATGTTGCTGCCTCCATTGTCAAATATTAATTGACTACAGAGACTTGGGTTTATCTCTAGGCTCTCTATGCTGTTCCACTCGTCCATGTGCCTGTTTTTATGCCAGTACCAGGCTGTTTTGATTACAGTGGCCTTGTAATACACTTTGGTGTCAGGTATTGTGATCCCCCCTACTTTGCCCTTCTTTCTCAAAATTGCAGCAGCTATTTGGGGTTGTTTATGGTTCCATATAAATTTTTGAAGTGTTTGTTCTATGTCTGTGAAATATGCCATTGGTACTTTAATAGGTATTGTATTGAATCTGTAAATTGCTTTGGATATTATGGACATTTTGAAGATGTTAATTCTTCTGATCCATGAACACAGTATATGTTTCCATTTGTTTGTGTCTTCCTTGATTTCTTTCTTCAGTGTGGTGTAGTTTTCTGCATATAGGTCTTTTATCAGTTTGGTTAGGTTTATTTCTAGGTATTTTATTTTTCTTTTTTGCTATATCAAGTGGGATTTTCCCCTTGATTTCTGCTTCTGTTGTTTCACTGGTACACAAAAATGCCTTTGATGTCTGGATATTGACTTAGTATCCTGCTGTTTTGCCAAATTCATTTATTAGGCAAGTAGTTTTTGGGTGGAGTCTATAGGATTTTCTATGTACACTATCATGTCATCTGCAAAGTATGGCAGTTTTGTTTTCTCCTTTCCGATTTGGATGCCTTTTATTTTACTTGTCTGATCGATGTGGCTAAAACTTCCAAATCTATATTGAATAGAAGGGGTGACAGTGACAACCTTGTCTTGTTCCTGATCTTAGTGGAAAAGATTTTAGTTTTTGCCCATTGAATATGAGGTTGGCTGTAGATCTCTCATATATGGCCTTTATTATGTCAAGGTGTGCTCCTTCTATTCCCACTTTCTGAGTATGTTTATCATAAATGGGTGCTGTACCTTATCAAATGTTTTTTCTTCATCTATTGATATGATCATGTGACTTTTGTCTTTGCTTTTGTTTCTGTGATGTATTATATTTACCAAATTGTGAATATTGAACCATCTTTGCATCCCTGGGATGAATCCCACTTGGTCATGGTGTATGATCTTATTAATGTATTGTTGGATGCGGTTTGCCAATATTTTGTTGAGGATTTTAGCGCCTATGTTCATCAGTGATATTGGCCTGAAGTTTTCTTTCTTTGTTGTGTCTTTATCTGGTTTGGAGATTAGGATGATGCTGGCTTCATAAAAAGACTTTGGGAGTCTTCCATCATTTTGGATTTTTTGGAATAGTCTGTAAAGGATAGGGGTTAGCTCTTCCTTAAATGCTTTGTAGAATTCTCCTGTGAACCTATCTAGTCCAAGGCTTTTGTGTGTTGGGATTTTTTTGATTACTGCTTCTATTTCATCTGCTGTTATTGGTCTGTTTAGGCTTTCTGCTTCTTCTTCATTCAGTTTTGGAAGATTATATTTTTCTAGAAATTTGTCCATTTTACCTAGATTTTCAAATTTCTTGGCATACAGTTGTTCAAAGTAATTTCTTATAATCCTTTGTATTTCTGTGGTGTCAGTTGTAATCTCTCCTCTTTCATTTCTGATTGTGTTTATTTGGGTCCTCTCTTTTTTTTCTGGATGAGCCTGCTTAAAGGCTTGTCGATTTTGTTTATCTTTTCAAAGAACCAGCTCCTGGATTCATTGATCTGTAGACTTGTGCTTTTAGTCTCTATGTCATTTAATTGTGGTCTGATCTTGGTTATTTCCTTCCTTCTACTTGCTCTGGGCTGTCTTTGTTGTTGTTCCTCAAGTTCTTGTAGACATAGGGTTAGGTTGCTTGTTTGAAATGTTTCTATGTTTTTTAGGTAGGCCTGTATCACTATGAACATCCCTCTGAGGACTGCCTTCACTGTATCCCATACGTTTTGGGTTGTTGTGAGTTCATTATTGTTTGTTTCCAGAAACTTTTTGATTTCTTCCCTAGTTTCATTCTTGACCCATTCATTGTTTAATAGCATATTATTCAATCTCCATGATTTTGAGTATTTTGGGTTTTTTCCCTTGGGGTTGGTTTCTAGTTTCAGTCTCTTGTGGTCAGAGAAAATGCTTGGTATGATTTCAATTTTCTTGAATTTGTTGAGGCTTGTTTTGTGTCCTATCATGTGGTCTATCTTTGAAAATGTTCCATGTGCATTTAAAAAGAATGTGTATTTAGCTTCTTTGGGATGAAGTGCTCTATATATATCAGTTAAGTCCATTTCATCTAGGGTATTGTTCAATGCCACAATACCTTGTTGATATTTTGTTTGGAAGATCTGTCCATTTTTGTCAGTAGGGTGTTAAAATCCTCTAGTATAATTGTGTTGCTGTCAATATCTTTCCTGAAGTCCTCTAAGATTTTCTTTATGTGTTTGGGTGCTCCTATGTTGGGTGCATATATATTTGCAATGTTTATGTCTTCTTGGTGGAGTTTTCCCTTGAGTATTACAAAGTGACCTTCTAGGTCTCTCTTTATGACCCTTTTTTTGAAGTCTGTTTTGTCTGATATGAATATTGCTACCCCGGCTTTTTTTCCTGTCCATTAGCTTGGAAAATTTGTTTCCAGCCCTTCACTTTGAGTCTGTGTAGGTCATTTGTCCTGAGGTATGTCTCTTGTAGGCAGCATATGTGTGGGTCATGCTTTCTTATCCATTCAGCTATTCTATGTCTTTTGATTGGAGCATTTAATCCATTTATGTTTAAGGTTATCATTGATAGGTACTTATTCATTGCCATTTTGGTACCTATGTTCCTCTCTCTCTCTCTCCTTTTTCCTTCCTTTCCTTAAAACAGTCCCTTCAGCATCTCTTGCAGAACTGGTTTGGTAGAGGTGTATTCTTTGAGACTTCTTTTGTCTGGGAAACTCCTTATTTGGCCTTCTATCTTGATGGAGAGCCTTGCTGGGTAAAGTAGTCTTGGTTGCAGGCCTCTGGTTCTCATTACTTGGAATATTTCTTGCCATTCTCTTCTTGCTTGGAGCATTTCCATTGAGAAGTCAGCTGCTAACCTTATCGGGGCTCCCTTGTATGTTACTTCCTGTTTCTCCCTTGCTGCCTTTAAGAGTGTCTCTTTGTCTTGGAATTTTGCCATTTTAATTATGAAGTGTCTTTGAAGTGGGCCTCTTTGGGTTCCTCTTGATTGGGACTCTCTGTGTTTCCTGGCTTTGTGTGATTTTTTTCTCTCATCAAATTAGGGAAGTTTTCCATCATTACTTTTTCAAACAGGTTTTCTATCCCTTGCTCTTCTTCTTCTCTCTCCTTCTAGTATCCCTATTATATGGATATTATTATGTTTCATATTGTCCTACGTTTCTCTTAATCCCTTTCATTCTTTCTCTTTTCCTTTTCTTGATTTTTCTGGGTGCTTTTTCTACTTTGTTCTCCAGATTGCTTATCCAGTCTTCTGCTTCATTGATCCTGCTTTTGATTCCTTCTACTGTGTTCTTCAGTTGAGCAATTGTGTTCTTCATTTCCTCTTGTCCCTTGTTGATAGTTTCTATTTCCTTTTTCATGTTGATATAGTTTGCAGTGAGTTCATTGTAGTTTCCCTGTAGTTTCTGGTAATTCCTTGAGAGTTCATTGAGCTTCCTGATAACCATTGCTTGAACTCAGTATCTGATAGTTGACTTGCCTCTATTTCATTTATCATTCTTTCTGAGGCTTCCTCCTTTCCTTTCATTTGGGGATTGTTTCTTTGTCTTCCCATTGTTTGTGATACTCTTCTTGTTAGCCTCAGCTTCTTAAATTGATCTGTTCTGGCTCCCTGGGTTTATGGTGTGAACTTCTGTGGTAGAATACCTGTGAGATTCAATGGTGCAGTCTCCTTGATCTCCCAAGCTCACTGGTCTTGGGCTGTCGTATAAGTTGGCTCTGTGTTTGTCTTTGGGTTTTGATTGTTGTTGGGTGTTTCTTTGGTGGGTCCTTCCCACCAGGTGGTTAACTGAGGGTCACTCTGTCCACCACCTCTTGTATTTTGTTGTGCTGGTGAGGGCAGGTTGTGTTGAAGCTGGATCTTCCATGTGTACAAGGTTTTGAGGCTTCTCTCTTGCTCTTGTTCAGTTTATTCTGGGTAGTTTCTCCACTGTTTAGTTGTATTTCCAGATAGGTCCTGGGTTGAGGTTTGTGAGGATTCCACTCCCTCCTTCACCTTCTTCTGTTGTTCTGTGTTGGTGATTCTTTTGTTGTTGGGTTCCTCTTCCAGTGGGTATCCTGGTGTTCACAGCTTCCACTTACTCTTTTTTTGTGATCAGTTGGAGGGGGAAGGCAAAATGGTTTAAGACAGCAGGAGAGTATTCTATGATATTTACAGTAGCAGCCTGTGGAGAAGAGATAGGAGATCCTTTGACTATGTATAGTGTTAACCATGATCTTCCAGCCAACTAGCCACTTTTTAGAAAGGATGGAAAGAAGATAAGACTCTTGTTGGGGAGGGAAGGATTGTGAATTGGAGCTAGAAAGTAGTGAAGTTGTGGGAGGTCAGATTCTGAGATAAGGTGAGACGAAAGGGTAGTAAATAGGTGTAGTGTGTGAGAGAACAGAGTTAACCACTACAGTAATAGAGTTCAGGAAACTGTGAAGTGGGCTAAGATCTGGGAGGGGTGTTGTAAAGTGTTCACAGTTGTATGGAAGAGCTATTTACAATAATAATAGAGCAACAACCATATGACAGAATCTATGTGATCTGGATAACAAGAATAGGGAGTATAGGACCTTGAGTTGTGTGCTAATGGAACACAAGTGAAGGACAGTAAATTAGCAGTACAGCATGAAAGAGAGAACAGGGGAAACCTGTCTAATGATAGAATATAACCAGCCAAAGAAGACTGTACAGAAAGAAGAGGAATACAAAAATACTATTAGAATAAACGATGTAAGAATAATGAAAAAATAATAATACAAATATGCAGTAACTTGCAGGTTCTCTGTAATAGCAAAGTGAAGTTTGTCTCATTGTCTGAGCTGTTGGGGTGCTCCTTTTTTGAGTCCAACTCTGGTCTTTTCAGTTCCAGGTTATTTTGTCTCACTTGTGGGTATTTAAAAAAAATACAGAAGAAGAAAGGAAGAAGAGATAAAATTGGATAGCAAGGAAGAAGGAATAAAACAAGAAAGAAAGAGAGGAAAAAGAATAGAAAGATAAAAACATAATAAAAATTTAAAAATTACTTAAAAAAAAAGCCTCTTGTTGGTTTCAAACTGGCCAAACCGGTTTTTCTGGTCTTGCTGGCTGCAGCAGGCTGAGGGGAGATTGGTATGGTTTTTCTCCCTTCCCAATCTGCACTCAGCCTCGAGTGCACTCTCCCCAGAGCTAGCCTGGTGCCTGGGGTGTGGGATCCAGGCCTTCCTCGGAGTGCACTTTCCACGGGGTTACTGCTGTGGGCTGGGGTGTGGACATGTGTGCTCAGCCAGGCTGCCTCAGTCCCTTGGGTTCAGGTGCACACCCTTCCTAGTGCTATGGGGGTGTGCAGGGCTGCAACATTGGGGCTGGGTGGGGAGGAGGCTGGAGCATCTGCTGCAGGAGAATTCCCCAGTGTCTCTCTTTTCACTTTTTGAGAAATTCCTCCTACTCAAGCCTGCCACTCTGTACAGCAGCCTGGCATCTTGCAGAGCCCAATTCTCCAGCCGGATCGGTGACTATCGGGGTCAGGCCCTGTTACTACATGACTCTCAAATCTCCCTAGCCGGCGTCCACTGACTCCGTGGGTGCTCGCAGCCCCTGTGTGTTTGCCACTTAGTCCTTACTCCCCTCTCTGGGACTTCAAGCAACCAGGTCTCTCCCAGTGCTACTCAGACCTTGTTTGGCTGGGAGGGAGCAGTTGACCCGACTCTCTCCCTAGGATCCTGCGCCAGACCCACTGGTCGCCCTGGTCCCCGGGACCTTATTATCCTGAAGCACTCTCCTTACCATCTGGTTTTTCAGTGTCCACTACAACTTTTGGTCTGTTTTCATATATGCTGGGGTACCGTTGGCTGTTTGCTTGGTTCCTCCATAGATCAGCTAGGTTTTTCTCCCTAGGGGGAAGTAGAATCTGCTCCCTCCTCCCTCACCACCATTTTCCTCCTCAATTGTTGAGTATTATCCTATCATGATGATATGCTATCATTATATGTAAACAAGCTATTTTATTAAACACTTGAGTTCCTATTAAAATCATGTAGGGGAAGAGGGTACTATGCTAAGTGAAATAAGACAAATACCATGAGACTTCACTTATATATGGCATCTAAGGAACACTTTAAATGAACAGAGAACAGACTGATGGTTGCCAGTGAAGGGATTGAGAAGTAAGGATTGGTAGTTACAAGACAGTCATGGGGCATGAAGTACAGCATAGAAAATACAGTCACTAATATTGTAATAACTATGTATGGTGCCCAGGTGGGCCCCGGAAATCTCAGGGGACACCCTTTACAGTAAAGTATATGATTGTCTAACCACTATGAAACTAATGCAAAATAACACTGAATGTAACCTGTAATAAAAAAAAATTCTAAAAAGCCATGTAGGGAAGCATTTAAAACCATTAACTGATGGCCTCTATGTCCTTTATTGGATGCTGGCTTCAAAGGGAAGTCTCTCTCATGATGTGCCTCTCTCTTTTCGCTTTTGGTAAGCAAGGTTTATGTCACAGTGGGGACAAAGTGCCCCTTTGCACCTTAAGTGGGTACTCAGATCAGCTACAGATATGTAAAATATTTAAGCAATACCCTCTGAATCAGGGGTCTGGTTCCAGTTTCTGGGTGGGAAGAAGGTAGGCTTCTCCCGGACAGCTTAGTTTGCAGAACTGCACAACAGGTTGCAGCTCTCTTCTCAGCTGTACACATCAGCAGACTCTGAGATTTACAAACTGAACTCTGAGAGCTACCCCTACTAGCAGGATATACTTTGGAGTCCCTTTGTCATCCATCAGATGATGAAGTGAATCTACATGTTTTCCCCCCTTTTCCTCAATTGTCTACTTATCATAGCAGTGGAATCCCAAATACCACAATTTCAAAATAACAGCTGTCAGGCTGCAGACGCAGAGGGAGATTAACTTTATAGGAAAGGGACCACGATGATGATGCAACTTGAAAACATACCATTTTTGTTATTCAACTTAGAATGCTTTTGAGAGTGAAAGGGGAGCTCTTAATGATCACACTGGGATGGCAGGTTCCTATGCAAAGACTGCCCCTGGCAACCGGGGTCATGTGCTCACCCTACTACGAACAGTGTAAAAACTGGAGATAAGCATGGAAAATAGGGGGATGCAGGCTATGCACTTTCGGTATCTGAAAATCTCCATAAACTGGTTTGATATGATCCTAATTCATGCATGCAAAGGAACTGAACCAAGATGAAGAGGCTTTTCCAGTCTGATGAATTTTTGGTCATGAGTTGGGTTGCTGACCAGTGCTTCTGGATTTGAATCCCAGACTATATGAACTAGCTGTGTGGTCACAGGCATTTCTTTCATTATGAAAAGGGGTTAGAGTTGTAGTAATTTATTGAGGTAATACAGGAAAGCAAGTGACCCAGAATAAGGGCTCAGTTAAGTGTTAGTGTTGCATTGTAACTATTACTGGAATAGTCAAGCATAGATATAAACTGGTTAGCATTGTTACAGGATCTTTTAGGAATTAACTAAATGGATAGCTGGAGCAAACTTTTCTGCTTAACTTACAAA
Organism: Anoura caudifer; assembly: GCA_004027475.1. Lineage (NCBI taxonomy): Eukaryota > Metazoa > Chordata > Mammalia > Chiroptera > Phyllostomidae > Anoura > Anoura caudifer. Next base: position 542,648 of record PVKU01000122.1, read on the forward strand.
TCTTGTTAGCAATAAAAAAATTCAGTTAGTAATTTTTTTCCAGGTATGGGATAAGGTAATTTTATGTAAAATATTATTTTAAAGAATTATTTTTAAATACATTATATTTTAATGTCATCATGTAACATACTATGTCAAATGATACATGCTGTTTACTTTCCACTATGAAAAAATCATAGTATGCTAGGAATTAAAAAATGGCATATTGCTAGATTTTGAGACTGTATCTGTAAATATAGAGAACTTCAAAACATGTAAACTTTTACTTGTTTGATCTAATATTTGAAATCCTCTTTTTGCTCTCACAAAACCAACCAGCTTTTTAAAAATTAGCTGTAATTTTTTCAACAAATGAGATAAAGTGGTTTTAACTTATTAGTAAGCACATTTCCACAGAAGATAAATTTCAGAAGTTTTTGATCACAGTAAATTTTTAAAAACACTAAATTTCATATCACCATCTATATACTATTTTTAAACATTGAGTTTTAAAGTTTTAAAGACACCCAGATTTTTTGAAAGCAGTTTGTCCAAGTAAACTTCTAGTACCTAACATCATTCTTGATGGACAAATTTATAAATTATTACTTTTTATTCATTAGTGTTTTGCACTTTAGCATTGCAGTTCTCAATGCTTCCCTTTCCCTGGGGCGGAAGTCTGTAACCAGCATGTGTTCCGGCTGCATACAGTATCTCCGAAGTTTCAGGTGTACATCACGATGATTCAATAGTTAAGAATCAGTGTGTTTTAAAGCTTCCCAGGTGACTCCAATGTGTAGCAAAGTTTGAAAAATACTCATTCACCTCATGATCCATTATGGAAACACTGATAAGACCAGTAATCAAAAAAAAAAAAAAAAAAAAAAAAAAAAAAAAAAAAAAAAAAAAAAAAAAAAAAAAAAAAAAAAAAAAAAAAAAAAAAAAAAAAAAAAAAAAAAAAAAAAAAAAAAAAAAAAAGAAAGAAAGAAAGAAAAGAAAAAGCAATTAAAACTAGGTAACAGTCACAAACCATCAGTGGTGGTCAGCTAAGTAAGAGGAAAATTGAGTGACTGAGTAACTCATCTAATCATCTCACAGATGAGCAAGAGGCAAGGCAAGTGCTTCTTTCTAAAAGGGAAAATGTCTATTAACACAAAAAGGAAATGGAAGCATGCTGTTCTTTCTAATGAGATAAATCTCCAGGGCAATCTTCATAAAGCCTTGGGTGTTTATGAACCAGTTGGCATGGGCCCTTTCCAACTCTGAATTTTCTGTTAAAACCAATTTGTCGGGGGAGGCAGGAATGCTCTAACAGGATTGTTTCTGATGCTATAGTACCCCTTAGCACTATCCTTTGTAATTGTTGAACTTTCCCTTTCCGAGATCATCTGAACATCCAAGGCACGGCAGGAATTGTAACGCTCACAATCCTGTCCAGGAAAATGAGGGTCCAAGATATCAGAAGTTGGTTCGAGGCAGAGCTGGAACCAGAACCTGTGCCTGCTGACTTAGAGGCAAATGCTCTTCCGGCACGACACTGCCTCTCCTTAGCCTCCTCTCCCCTGGAGCGGCAATTTTCCTCTGAAAAATGTATCCTTCACCATTCGTCCCTGACACGTCTGTTGCATTGAGGGTGGAGGGAGGTCACGTGGTGCACCCACTGTGACATGCATAAAGTACAAAAGGGCCTGGAACATATAGAGATTCAACAGGAAGGGGAGGGAAGAACACACAGAGAGGAGGTTGTAGCAATGGAGGGGGGCAGGTGACAACACATGTGGCCAAGGAGTTAAGAAGCAAAGAGCTTTCAAAGTTTTTTTTCTTCATTGTACTTATTTACTTATCTATTTTTAAAAGCAGAGATGATGTGGGCAAAGTGGTGATTGACTTAGGAACATCTGGATTATGTGGATAGATTAGTGGTGAGACAGATAGAGGGTAGAGATGTTACAATAAGTGAAAATAAAGAGATTAACAAAAATGCACTTGAAACCAAGGAAAAAATACAGGAAATGTAGTTGACAGCATTTCAGCATCATGTACGTTTGGATCTGATGGCTATTTGTGTATGATGACAGAACATTTAATTAAGTGATACCTAACTGGTTGAATGACTACGTTAAATGAGCATTAATACAACCTGGTAGTGGTTTTGAAAAGTAAGGCAAAAAGTTGGCAAATCTGTCTTGTTAGTCTTCCCCTTTTGTTGTAAAACAGTGGTTTCCATAAAGGAGTACAGCTAATCCCTATCTTGGGCAGCATCAAACAGAGAAGGGCTGAGAATAAACTAGATGAGAAAATTGAGTCAAAGTGATGAATTCATGAAAATAGTTCAACACAGATAAATGTAAAATCCTGTTCTTTGGGACAAAAAAAAAATCATTAACAGGAAAGAGGCCTATGTCTGCTAAAATATGTGAAAAAATATAGGCCTGGTTAACTGTGAGAAGTAGAATGGAAAAGATGTTTTCTGGAGTCAATAAACATCTTGAATCCTGGCTCTGACAAAAATGTAAAGATTTGGAATAAATGCAATGCGCAGTGACCCTGGAAAAAATGAGACAAATTGAAAGTCAGTTCAAAGACGTATGGCAAAGCAGGAGTGCGGCAGCCTACTGGGTGCCTTGGTTAATGTGGGGTCAGCCAAGGGTAGCAGGCTAAAAGACTGGGGCATGACTGAGGAACGAAGAGACTAGCACTCGCACTTGGTGTAAAGAATGGCATTTGCAGATATAAAAAACTTTTACAATGCAAGAAAAAAAACTATAGAGACTGACTAGCTGAAAAATGGCCATCTTCTATTTGGGACCACACTGCAGGAACACAGTAAAAAACAAAGACCACTGCAGCCCATGAGGGAAAATGCATACAGGATAAAGGAAATAAAAAAATATGCAGGTTCCTAAGTTTACTGTAAAAATATTGCCACTTTGTTGTCTGGAAGAACAGGACAAGCATCAAATTAACAGAGACAAAGGAAGAGGTCCATAGAACTCTTTAGAAGTGGGCTACAAAAGAAGGAAAAGCTGTGCTTCAATTTTACGAGCCTGAAACAATAGCCTCCTAACTGGTTTCCTAGCTTCCAGTTTTCTCTCTTCACAGAGCAGCCAATGGTCTTTTGAAAGGTCTGATTACATGGCCGCCCTGCCCACAACCCTCCACTGACATCCCGTCATGAGCCAAAGTACCTGCCAAGGCTCATTCATAACTTTAAGGCCAGGCCAAGCCTCCCACTATCTCTAAATTTACTTCCTACTACTCTCCCACTCTTTTATTCCTCTCCAGTTACTCGGTCTCCTTGCATTTCCTAACTTGCCAACCACTATCTACTGGAAGGCTCTTTGAGACAACTGAGCAGTTGGCTTCTTCACTTCCTTCAGGTCCCTGCTTAATATCACCGTATCTGAGATGGCTCCCCTGACCACAACACGTTACATAGCTTTGTCTCCTTCCACCTGACATAGGTCTGTTTCTCCCAGACTCCTTGAGGTGAAGGACCTTCCTTGGTTCTCCCGAGTCTACAACAGTATGAATTCCCCAGACAAGCATCAAATACTTGTTGAATGAATACATGGAGAGTGGGAGATGCAGCTAAAGAACATAAAAGTGAAACAGTAGTGTTCTTAGAAGTTGAATCCCAGACTCCAAAATTTGGTGTGGCTTCACTGTTACAATCTGCCTTTTCCCCCACCCTTCAGATGCTGAGACCAACTACCCATCTAAATCTTCAGTAGTGAGAAAGTGACAGAGAATGATTTTAGATGCTACACACTCATCCTTCTCTGAGGGTTTGATGCTAACAAGAGTAGGCTTATGGTTGGTTAAAAGACTTGGAATGCTAGACAAATTAAAAGCATCCTAAAATTTGAACACCGCAGATCTCCCTGAGGTCTCGTTCTTTTTGTTTTGCATACATTTTCAAGCTAGTCATTAAGGTACGCCTTAGACTAAATATTTATGATTTAAAGAGCAGTCTTATAGAAAAAAATGTTTTAAAATATTTTATCTTCACTCTAAGATGTTACCTCAAAGATTATAAAAATCAGCAAGCATCATTTTTACATTCTACAAGGGAGGCTGATGGGTTATTCACAAACCATAAACATTAATATAAATGGCATTAAAATAGTAGTGAAATAATGGCTGCAACATGATTTTAAAAATTGTTAATTTAAAATCCAGTGTGCAATAGAGCCACTCCATCAGGCTAATGTTAAAGCAGTAAAAAATTTCATCAAGGAAAACACTGCTGGAGGACAAAATAATTCTTCAAAATGTGTAAAACATCCTATTCTTTAGTTTCACAAATTCTAGAACAAAAAAATGCAGAATATTTCACTAATGTGGTAATTCATTTTCATTCCAAATTATCTAGTATTATAAAGCAATGGCCTGTTAAATTAATAGATTAGCTAAAAAGTACTGAGTCATAAAATTCTCTGAATAAAATATGCTATTAAAAATATCACTCTACTGAGTTTATCTTTGACTCTTCAGCTAGAGGAGGTCTGATTATAGGGAAACCTTGGGTTATACATCTTAACTTGTGATTCTTTGTCTCAATCTCTTGACTCATCCTCCAGGAAGGTTATGAAGACTTAAGACCATCTCTGAAGCACTTGGTACAAGAAAAACAGAAAAGGAGCACTTAAAAGTTAAGCACAGATTTTTAGGCACCGAGACCTCAACTCAGGTTAACACGATAGTAGTACTGGAAAATCAGTAGCTATCAGCTCAGGCTCTTGAGAAGGTCTGCCTGAAGTGTGAATACCAGTTTGCCATGACCTAGAGCAAATTATTTAAATTCTTTAAGCCTCCGTGTCCCCACATGTAAAGTGGCTGCATTAGTACACAGGGTTATTATTTCTATAATCCATGTAGTGCCTAGCATATAGCAGGTACTCCATAAATATTACGTTGTGACAATACTGACTTTTAGTAGCTAAGGAAGGGATCAGTACTTATATTTATGTTTAACAATCTTAAAAGTAATTTGGGAATTGTGTGGTCCTTGTGAGAACTGTAGGGGAATCCACACCTAGACGTGTGTCACCGACCTGGGAACTAGTTTTTCTAGGACACAGTGCTGGTTAAGGACGTGCTGAAGACTGACACTGCATAAGCACACACGCACACTTCTTACAAGTATTCCTTCCTTTGGAATCATTATTATTCAATAATGACAATTCAGAGGATACAGATTAAAATGTGCTTACAGCCAGTGTATTCATCTGTAAGCCGAAGTTTTTTTCCTAATAGAGAAAATATAAAGTTGTTTCTAAGATAAAAAGCATAAAAGTAAACTCTCAATTAAGAATTTAAGGGAAAAAACTATCCATCTGTTGAAAAGGAAATTATAAGGATAAAAATAATTTCCTTTTTGACTTGTACTGACAAGTGCAGAACTAACCACAACTTCCCTTACTAAATGAAGCATTATTTATATTGTTATAATGCTTATTCTAAAAGATTACTTTCAAGGATATTTCGAAAGTTACTTTAGTTACATACATGGCATAATTATGCTCACAAAAGCATCTTTTTGGGGGTCTCCACGTGAGAGCAGCACTGGGATTTAAAGATACGGGTTGCTCTGGTGTCTGGGCATCAGTGTCGGACGGCACATGCTGCACGGGGGCGGCTGCAGCACGGTAAGACTGCTCTAAAACACAGGGAGGGACAACACAAGCCAGCAAAGATGTACAGTTAACTCTCCTTTCTTATTCAGTTAATTTTACAAAGGGGACTCAATTCAAAATTTAATCATAATACATAATATATATATCAAAACTAATTGGATAAAACCAAAAAAATTTCTCATGTCATAAACAAGGTACTTACATATATTCAATAATTTACTGATAATTTTTACTAACAGAAAAATATGGTATTCATAAACATTTAAAGTTCGTTCAGTATTTCAACAAAGTGCTAATTTGTCAATAATTTAGTATAAAAACCAAGTAAAAGCAATTTTATCATGTTACCATAGAGTTCATATAATTGCTATTGGCAAGTCTGCATTATTTAACGAAAAAATAACTCTTACGGTTAGTGTGAAAAACTAAATGTTTATAAACCAAAACATTACACTCCCATTGACTGCAGAAATAATTTACTGTGCTACAAGGGGTGAAGATGGTGGGTAGGAGAGTAAGAACAACATACCCACTTTCATTCCAGGGGCAAGATCATGCATATTGGGACACTAACTCACTGTAATACAACCATAACAAGTCAAGCACATTATAGAATTTTCATTAAAATTTTCAAAATTTCAAGTAGAAAAAATTCCAAAATATGTTCCGATCACTTTAAATATTCAGAAAGTTCAGTCCCCATTCAGAAACAGATAAACAGTATATTTATTAAATGAGTTAAGACAAATAAACTTTACAAATAGACAAATAATAAAAGGCTCAGCGGCTAAAATAGATGGTACGCGTCATTGAAAGAAACCAACACCATCACGGTATCTTAGTTGGCTTACACGTGTAAAAAGAAATTTTCAAAGAGCAATTTCACAGAAATGAAGCCAGTTTTTGTTTTTCTTATAAACAAATAACCATTTCTTGGTTCAAAACTGACATCTGTTATGAAAATTACCATATCACATATTCGTAAGATGACAAGGAGTAACTCATCTTCAAAGTGCAAGTAAGTCTATTTACAACCACAAAAAAGGCAATGATGAGGAGAAAGGATTTTTAAAAAATATACAAAGATTAAAAACATTTGGGATGCAAAATTAAACAATATTTTGGTTAGAGGATAAAAGAGAAAAAGTGATTGAATTACAGATGCTATACATATTATATAACGGGATCCAAGATCTTTTAACAGCTTGCTTGTACTTTTTTCCTACTTACATAATGCTCTGGAAATGTCTCGTAGAAATTACAGCGTCTCAAAGAGAGAAATACACACTAAGCATGTCTTGCTACTACTTCATGGATGTCATAAGACCCGTTTATGGATTAGAATTGGTGTAAAAAGCCATTGCCTCAAGTTGAAAAATGAATACTGTAAAAGCTCAATACAAACCCTCCAAAGCACATGCACTTCTAAATCTTTTGGTAGTTACATTCATATTTAAGCATAACCAAGATAAAAAAGAAAACTGAAAATATTTCCCTTTTCTCTGTTCCCTATGCCTTGTAGGCTCTCCAGTTGATAGGGTCAATTTTTAGAGTTGAAAGGGTTCTTCAAGACAGTCTAGTCCACCACCCTCATTTAGGGTTGATTTTCCCAAGGTCATGCAGCACGTTAATGGCAAAACCAAGAACAGAAACCAGGTCTTGATCCTAGCCTGGTGTGCTTTCCAGCATATCATGCTACCTCTTTTACAGTATGATTCGCTATAAATACCTGATGAATAAATGTACAATTACAAATGCTGACAGAGCCAATGTGTTTCTAAGTCTTGCAGAGGATTACTGCAAAGGACTGATGGAGAGAAAAAGATTTTCCCCCACCCACCAAAAATATCACAAGCACCATCAACTAAACGTTTCTTTGCTGGGCCAGATGCTGTCGTAGTCCTCGTAAACTTTAGGTTAGCCTGAGGATTGTGTATCTGGTGAAACCCGGGCCTAACATGATGCCAGTTCCCAAAGGTAAAGAAAGACAGACGCAAAAAAAGGAAAGAAGGCAGACAAAGGAGAGAAAAGATTTAAAAATCTAACTGGCTTAGAAATGGGCATTCCAGCGTATTATTACTTATTATATCTAAACATGTGTATTTTTGGGACCTTTTTCACCTTTCATGTAATCTCATTTTACCATAATTTGTTATTTGGCCACTTAATAATTAAAATAAATATACCAAAGACAATGGTGGTCATTAGTTTTTTAAACTATTGAGACTATTTTAGACAAACTAAGTTCAATTAAGAATATGTCAAATGGTGACATTGCGAATAATTTTCTCAATCTAGTTCTATTAGATTATCACCAAGGAATTAAAGTGGTACTTCATGGGGCTGTTACCATCTTGAAACTTACTCCAATTGTGGTTAAAGAGAACAGACTGATGAACCATATATGTAGAATTGAGTAAAGAAGCTGAAATGCCTTTTAAAAAACATTGTTGTGAATTTATTTATTAAAAGGGCAGATTTATTTATGTTTACAAACAAGTTTCAAAAACAAAAGAAAAACATGTATGCTTCTACTTATTAACCTTTTTCAAAATGCCAACAGCCCTCATGCTGTATGAAGGTTTCTAAGGATTTATTAGAAAAATCAATACAGTTCACTCACAGTTCACCAAGACATCACTGAACTAACATGTTTAGACAAAAACAAAAAGGACTAAGGTTCTCTTGCAGTTTGATAGCTTGATTTAATTTGATTTGCCTGAAACAACAAAAGCATTTCAAGCATCTTTCATTATGCAGTTGATGTCTCGCATTAAACATTCTACTAAATTCTGAACAAAAGGTTATTAGCAAGTTTTCAAAAATTTTAAAAATTAAACAGTTGTTTCAAAACCATTAAGTAGTAAATGTATTTAAGAAACTAATTAGGACAGATGCCATAACTTTATTATAGAACACCACTGCTCATGTTTTTTTTGTTTTGTGTTGTTTTTTTGTGTGTTTTTTTAAACAAAGCATTAGTGTTATCTATTTGGCTATTAGTATTAGCAATTTATCTACAATATTTAACAAGGTAAATTGTAGGCAAAAATTTAGTACAGTTTCAATAGAAACACCCCCTTTTTTTTCCTGAAAATAGAGCAGTATTTGAAGGACTAATTTTTCTCTGCATCAGTTATAAGGAAGCTTCCCATCTATGAACAGGAACAAAAAAAGTATCTACAAACCTTGTAAACAGATCTGTATCATTTATAAACATAAATAATCCAAATTATTAACAGCCAACAACAGAAATTAAAGAATCAATTCTATGACCCAGGGCTCTTTGCTTGCCCAACTTTACTCCTCCCTCTCTCCCATCAAAGACTGAGATAAACTAAAGCTCTGCGAATACACTGTTCAGGACCATTCTTGGGTACTACTGATGATCCACAGGTCAGCTCATGCTGAGTTACTGTTTATCTGTCAGTTCATTTCTCCCACCCCCTAAAAAGCACCCTCAGTCTGGCAGAAAGCTTTGCATTTTTTTAAAAAAATAAATCTACATTCGTACAAGTGTGTCTTCTGTTGAAGTCCAAAGACAAGAGAACTATCTTGTCCGTCACAATATGTGAAAAGACCCAGTTTCAATTTGTTTCTTTACAATGCAGCTAGTGTGTTAACATTCAGCTTACAATCAGAGTGATGTTTCCAAACTATGTAGTGGGCTTCCTGGGGATGAAGAGGTAGCAGACTTGTTCATTTCTATTGTAAGGTAAATCCCGCTGTCAACAGCATTGTTATTTTTGTTGGGAGAGGGTGGAGGACTGGAGTTACGTTTTGTAGGAGCATCGTCTTCAGCATCAGTGTCATCAATAAGGGGGATATGAGGTTCTGAATCTTCTATCCTAAACTCAGGATGTGTCATAAAGTTGTGAATCGAACTTCTTGATTCCGGTTTTTCTAACCCTTCATACAAAGAACTACGAAATGCATTCACCACTCGAATCTGTAAGTATCAGAAAACAGAAGAATGTCAGTACTCTACTAGCTTAACTGAAAGAATGTGCATTTATGAGTCTGAATCCACAAACAGCTAGGTATGAGTGAATCATATTTGCATGTAATGCAGTGGAACTTGCAATACACTGTAAAAAAATGAATATTTTAGTAGGACACTACAGAACAACAAAACCACATACTCTAAGAATTAAAAGATATAGGATTCAAAAAATACTAAGAAAATCTCATTGTCACAGGCTAAAATTTAATAGCCATTTTATAGGAATTTTTTCCCTAAAAACAAAGAAACAAAGAAACAAACAAGAAACAAACAAAACAAAAACTTAACCATACACAAGCTTTGGCTGATTTTTAAAAATAAAAAAAAAGTAATTTTGAAAACAATTTAAATAAGTTAAACGAAGTCAAGCACAGAGGGTTATTATTTATCATGCTAGGAATTAGGGTGTCACCAACTATGAAAAAGCCAAGCAAATATAAGCTGAACGCCACAATGAACTGACATCTACCCCACTATTCCCATGGGGTATAAAATAAAAGTAAAGTCCAAATAAATATCTATAAAATGCCATTAAACAGCTATAAATATTTGAGTATATGCCACTTATCTATAAAGTGTTATAGTGTTTTTCTCTAGAATAGATTAAAACTTAAGTCAATTTATATACTATTGTCCACTGGAGAAACAGACTTAAAAACAAAACAACAACAAAACAACCTATGGGATTCTTCTGTGAAATAATTCCCAAGGAGAAGACACAAAGTCTTCTAATATTTTTACCTCTAAACAAATAGCCTAACAATTCATCCTCCTTCTCAGAAATCTGCTATATGGATGCATGAACAGGCAAATTAACTAAAAAAAAAAAAAAAAAAAATCACTGCATACACTGTACATCTCATTAACCCAGTGTTGTAGACTTCAAAAAAAAGTGGACAAAATCCAAACAGTTGAACATCTACTATATATCAATTTAAATACGGTGTTCGCTTTTGCTTTGAGTCTAATGAATCCTACTTAATGAAGATACCACTTTCTCATCAGAGAAGTAACTGACACCGACAGTCCAGATTAAAGAATGTAGTCACCAAGATCATCTTATGAAACAATAAAAAAATTAACAAATTTCTTCAAGTAGACATGTGAATGCAGTTTTTCATTTAAATGTTTTAATGTATCCATCACCTAACAGTTATCATTTATGAGTGTGTGTGGTGAGAACAGTTAGGACTCTAACCTCTTGGCAAGTTTCAAAGACACAATATAGTGTAGTCACCATGCCACACATCTCCAGAATTTACCCATCTTGCATAAATGAGACTTTGCACCCCTGACCAACATCTCTCCATCTCCCCTGACTTTCTGGTAACCACCATCCTACTCTCTGCTTCTATGAATTTGACTGTTTTAGATCCCACGTCTGAGAGTTTATCCCCAGGAACAAAAATCAGAATCTTGAAGAGATACCTGCACTCCTGTTTCTTGTGGCATTACTTACAACAGTCAAGACATGGACACAACTTAAAAATGTCCACTGATGGACGAACAAAGAAAATGTGGTGTGTGTACACAATGGAAGATTATTCAGCTTTGAAAAGAAAGGAACCCTGACATTTGCAACACGTGACCAGTTCTGATTAAAACCTCATCTCCCCTCAGAGTTGTCTTGTCTGACTTCCTACGTGCAGGCTGTTTTACAACTTGCTCACTCAGCCCTTTATACAGGGGGAAAAAAAAAGAGTACATTATCACTGACTGAGGAAGACAGAGGTAAAATGCCTGAGTCTGAATTCCAGCTCTGCCACTTACTAGCTAAGAAACCCTAGGCAAACAGATTTCCTCAACTATAAAATGGAGAATAACAATGGCACCAACCGTTGTTACGGGAGATTAAATTAATTTGTCCATACACAGACTCAGAATAATGTTAGCTCCCAAGTATCAACATCAGGGCTTCTCAAACTTTAACATACATGGGAAGCACCTGGCGATCTTGTTAAAATGCAGATCCTGACTCAGTAGGGGCCTAGGATCCTGCATTTCTAACAAGCTCCAAGAGGAAGATAAAACTTCTCCCTGTAGTTCACACTTTGAGCTGTAAGCATCTACTCAACTTGTGGTGCTACTACTTTAACATCTGCTTGTTTATTCTATTCATGTGTTTATACTTTAGTCTCTTCATGTAACAGACTGTTAGCAGCAAATACACTTTCAATCTCCTTTACTGCTCTTATTCCCCATTTATGAATACTGCAGTGTTTTACATAAGATACACTAAATATATCGTTACAATCATTCAATTGTTTTTATTGTGAAATCTTACAAATCTTACATTTTATGTGGACATTTAACAAGTATCCTAACTGTTCTAATAATAAACTACGTAGTTAAAAAAAAAGGTAACCTCAAAAAAAGAGTATCTCTTGTTGTCAGTGGTCAGTAGGCACAGAGAACACAAATTGGAAGACCAGCCAGTACACCTGATGGGTGATGAGAACTGCTCAAGATGACCCCGAAGTTGCTTATTTGACTTGGTTGCTGACACTGCTGGTAAATAGAGCTAGAGAAACAGTTAAGTTTTCTGTTTTGTTTTGACCAGTCTGGGCAGAGGGGAACAGTAGAGAATCAAGGGGAAAATAAATCTCTTTTGGAACATGTTAAATCTGGGGAGCCGAAGAACATCCAAGTGAAAACTACCCAAACTCAGGAGAGAGGGATAAAGTGTGAGCTCTAAGCTCTAAATGAGACAGAGTGTGAACAGTAGTCAGTGTGTATGCACACATAATCACACACACACACACACATTTGTGGCAGATGAAATTAAACTCTTTTTTACCAAAACTTTTCAATTTCGGTAAGAATTTATTAAGTTATCTGAGAATATGAGAGTTTAAAAGGTTAGTCAACATTCTCCTACTTGATTCTAACCACATTACAAATGGTGAGACTGGGCAACTGAGTGGGTGGCTGACTTGCTAATCACTCTCAATCAGCATCAAAATGTCTGGGAACTCAGTTTCCTGAACTCCCAATTCCAGGTCCTTTGTAAGTCAGTAAGAGAACATGTGGACATTAACTTCATACCTAATGTCACTACTACAAAATGCTTCCTAAGGTTAAGGTTAATGCTGTCTTCTTATGACGCTGCTGCTTAGCCACATGATGACAAGACATATATAAAAGGACGGCTCAGAATCGCTCCAAAGCAATGGATTTCAAGGAACAGTTCTCACAGTAGATAAAATTACAATAAGGTCTAGATTAACCAGGGGTCACTGAACCAGATTTGTTTTACTTTCTACTTATAAAGAACATAAATAAAAAAGCACTCTCTATGTACGGCATGGCATTCAGCTAACCTGTACTTGCTGTGATCTCTATTATCTTCTATACGTACAATTCTCGCAGTCCAGCGGTAATTCTGAGTAACTAAAAAGCATAACTGTGTGCACAAAACTTTAGGTAGGTAGCAAACTATTTTAATAATATAAAGAATTCAGTTCAAGCATAAAAATAAGAAGTAACTTTAACTACCATTCGTGACAATCCAAGACTAACTGTTTATTTTATCCAGTCTTTTTAAAGAAGTAAATTCAGAGGAAAACATTACATGAAGCATATATGGCAAACAACAAAAAAATCAGTGATTATCATAATCATAAAGTAATTTTAAGAAACTGAAAATGATTGGTTTACATTAAATATATTAAGTTTAAGTAGTAAGTCAAAACAAAACTATGTACCCTGTTAAACCACCAATTTTCTTAAACAGAATCCTAACTTTTGATAGCAGAAAAGAATAGCAATATTATTACCCAAAGCATGATACTCAAGGTTAGCACTAAAATGAGACTATTTTAGTTACTAGCTGATATATCATCTTACCTTCTACAAAATATTGCCATTTCTGAAATTTGCATTCATTATTACATTTACTGTGTGCACTAACAAAGAACTGCAATGGTAAAACAAGATAGTAAGCAACAAGAAAGACTATTCTAGGTTGTTTTCCAAAGTTGGGTAATTACACATCAAATTTCCTCAAAGTAAGACTTACTTATGTAATGTGTAAGCTTTTACTTATCTGGAAGAGAGGTTGGCAAAGATTTTCTGTAAAGAACCAGTCAGTGAACATAGCTTCTGTGAGCCATATGGTCTCTAATACAACTACTCAACTCTGCCAGTACAGTGCAAAACCCACCAAAGACGGTATTTAAATGACTGAGCATGACTATTCCAATAAAAATTTATTTTTGAAAACAGGCAACAGGCCATATTTGGCCCATAGGCTATAGTTTACCAACCCTGCACCTAGAAGACCAGATTTTCTCTCCATTTCTCCTTTTCAGTAAGGCTTAACTATTGATCCAGCAAAAAAAAATTTACTAATAGTGAAGACTGATATTAGAACGATATACTTTATAAATAAAGAAAAACTATAGAATGTTTTCTCTAGAGATCTCTAGGAGTAAAAAAATCTGACTAATAAGTGAAGGAAAAAAGATGGTATCTCTAGAGATGTTTCAAGCCTAGTATATGACAAAGTAGAAGCGGATTATTATTTCTTCCTGTAGCAAAACAAAGATTCCAAATAACAGTCAAAGAAGTTTGAAATCCACAGATATTTCTAAGACTGTTCTTATCTTAGGGCAGGAACACAGTAAGGAAACCAAACCTTTCATTACACATATTAACACTAATAATTAATTCTACTTATTGGCTAATGTTCTGTACTACCACCTAAGACAAAGCTTCACCAGCAAAGTTGGAAGAAATTTATGGTAATAACAATATAATTCTTAGTGTACAATGATAACCTCATGAACAAGAGCGTACATCAGCCCTCAATACCTTCTTATGTTGCAAGAACACAGGATACAGAATAAAGAAATAAACATTTCAAACCCTGATAAAGCCACAACAACTACAAACACACCCTCTATCACCCTGGCCCCAGCAACTCAGAGGTCTCGTGCACACTTGTGTATCAGAAACAAGCCTGGGGCAGGCAAGGGTGGGCATGTCTTAAAACAAAACTGATGACTGATCTGACATTTAATATAAGCCTGCAGCACAATTATACAGAGAAATACAGTAATTATACTCTACCCTAAGGTCATGTGACACCCCTCCAGATAAAAAAGTCAATTATTTAAAATTTTGCTGAAATAAAAATAAATAGAATACATGCCACCCAGGAGATAAACTGGTCAGGAAAGTTTAACATGAGCTATCATGGGGAAACAAAGACACTCAGGATGTAGGATACTTTATAAGACAATTGACCTGGATTCGTTTAAAAAAAAAAAAAAAATCAATATCCTAAGAAATACAGGTAGAAAAAATTGAATCTAGATTAAAAGAGACTAAAGAGCCCTAACACACCTGTTGATGAGCGTTTAAAAGCTGTAAGGACATTTTGGGGGTAGTAACTGGAGAAATCTGAATATGGGATTGTATATTAGATAAAATGGCATTAGTGTTAAATTTCTTATATGTGATAATACAGTATGATCATACAAAAGACTTATGTTTAAGAGATATATACTGAAGTATTCAGAGATGAAATGTCTTATCTGCCACTTTCAAATGGCTCAAGAAAAGTACATATTAACAATGCAGATGTCACATGATGTTAAGCAGTGGTAAATTCTGATAAAGGGCATTATTCATGTATTAATCTTTCAACTTGTCTCTTCATTTTAAATTTTTCAAATTTAAAATTTTGAGTGCAGGGAGACTCTTTCAGGATAAAATCTCATTTTGGACCCTTCTTACAAGATATAAACAGATCCTTACCACCCATTCCAGCCTCGTAACTCCTAACATTTCATTATTCTTTTAGTACCAAAGTATGTCACTGAAGCCTTTCCCTAACCGAGTTAATTCTATCAGGAATTAACTCAGGAGTCATTTCCTTCAGGTCATTTTTCCTGACTCCCCAGGGTATGTTAAGGGCCCTATTTGTTTTCCTTACTAGACTGTAATGTCTTGAGGTTCTAGTACAGCCTTGGCATATGGTAGGCTTTCCACATGTGAAATAAACAGTAAGGATAGGAGATGAAGGAACGAGTTGTAATATGCCCTCGAGAGCCAGAAATAAGGTGAAATCCAGAGATACAGAGACGGAGGGATGCAAGTGACATTAGCTGATGCAGGCACAAGGCCAGGCAATTGACATATACCATTTCATTCAGGGAGGTAGTAGCAGAGTAATGTTTAAAAAACAGATTCCTGTCTTTCCACGTATGTAAGTTTATCACCTTGTCTAACATTACGGGCTCAGTGCATCCTTAGAGCACTTGTCTGTGCTTTGCTCTACATCATGTCGCCTCTGCTTATTAGCTATGGACAAATCATTTAAGCTCCAAGTCAGTTCTCATGGTACAATGGGGAGATACATATATAAAAAATAGTTCCTGTTCTGCCTGTTTTGCAGAACACTGTCAAAAACAACAAACCAAAATTACTTAGCAAACGGTGAACCAAAATGCAATGAATAAACACTTTCCCTTACACGTGTGCATTGTTTTCTCCCTCAATTCACCCTCTCCCCCCAGCTTCCCAAGGTTCCTCTATTCCTTGACTGGTTAAAGACCAGGTGGCAAACACAGGTCTCTTGCCCAAATACAAAAATTAACCTTAGGTGAGCACAGCTGACTGTGGGGGTGAGTGGGCTTATATTTTTACTGCCTCCACTATACTGAGAATCAACAACAAAAATCCAGACCCTAATTCACAGTAAGGATGACATCGGTTAAAAGGATTTTGGGGTATTTACCATTTACTAATAAGCTGTAAGGAAATTTGTTATTTTAGTTGGTTAATGGAAAGTATGACATGAAATGTTTCAATAATTAATCAATAGTGTACTTTCCCTACTTCTTTGGAAAACTTAAGATAACAATTTTAAATTAACTTGATTATACAAGTTAAAAAAAGCCTATAACTACCATAGAACCCTCCCCTCCCCCCAAAAGAAAAAATCCAAAACAAGGCCAAAGTCTAGGCTAAAAAGGCAAACAACTGGGTATATAATGAGAACTTTTTTTATAACTTACTTTCCAACCTCAGTAAGATACAAGTCAAAATGCTACATTCATCTTTAGCTTTAGAAATACAATTTCTTGGTTCTGATAGATAAGTTTCAAATCACATGCTTCTGGACACCATGCAATATAAACATGTTTGAAGGCATATACTCAAAAATTTATAGTAGTTTCACAAATTCTAAGCTACAATTTTATTCCCCATATTAATGATCAGAGTTAGCATAGAGACAAGCTCACAGATGTCATATATAATCTTTGGTTGCAATTGTTCCACCTGTTATCTAGCCCTCCAAGAAATAAAACAACCACAATGACAACACTTTGAGGTCTCAATCCACTTTACGAAAAGAAAGCTTTATGAAAAGCCTGAACAATGAATTTAACATTAAGGAGAAAATGAGAAACGTTAGGTGTGTGAAGTAGGAAATGTTAATTTCATGCACTTAGGAACACACACTCACACCCCACAGTAGTAGAAGCAGTAGAAGAGGAAAACACTACATGTGTAGGGGTAGAAATATTTGTTACATCATGATGCTGGCTGGCGATGGAGGGTTGCCGCCTTAGAGCCCCCTGAATGGAACTTCCACTCTGGAAAGCATTCACTACATCCATCTGCAAGGAATCAGAGATTGTGACAGCTTGCTCAGCAAGAGAGAGAGAGAACAAGAGAAAGGACCATTCCATCTATCAACATATAAAAAGTAAAGAAAAAAGGCACTTTTTACAGAGCAGATAAATAGGTAAGAGTAGTATTTTGTGATGAAGTTGGGGGGGAAGCTAGGAAAAAAGGAGCTTAGGGCCATATAGACACATTCTTCCATGATCAGTTAGAACTTTCACTCATTCCAGGTACCAGTATTATTTTTCAAAGAATAGGTTTTGTGGGTTGGTAAGGCTAGAAAGGAGTTAAGGAGTGTGTTCAAACCTCCTCCCCAGGTCCAAAAGCCCTCAGCTGGCTCCCATTTCCATCATCTCTCCTACCTCTCTCCAGGCCCATACCTGCGTTTGGATTCTGTTCAGACCTCTAAACCACAAGATCTGGCCACGCCGCAACTCTCTTTCGGCGTGATCAATCTCTTCCACATCCTCTGCTAATTCCTCCTCAGGTATTTCTTCCTTTTGTGTTCCATGACCAGCTTCTTTTAGGAATTTTAAATGGCTAGTAGGAATTGTTGAAATAAGCTACAACACAGGGGAAAGAACCTGAAATGAATCTTATCAAGTACAAGTAAACTGATCAACTTGACTACAAAGGGTATGAAAAGGTACAAGTGTAACCAACTATCTTTACCAATGAAGCACTGGATCCTGTCCGCCAGAAGCTTTCTTTCTCAGAACAAAAACATATTCTCTTAGCTACACAAAGATTTAAGTTTGAATGGTAAAAAGAAAGTTTTCTTGAATGGAAACAACCTGATTACATTTTTCATACTTTATTTAGGATATTCATAATAGTAAATTATAACACCATGCTTTGACATATATATGTACTTAAACTCATATTAATTATATTTATTTCAAATAAAAATGGCAAGTGTCTTACTGGATGCAAAAGAAGTTTATAGTTCATTGGTGCTATAAGAATTCAGTGAGAAAAAACATACCCACATTACAAAAATCTTCAAAGTTAAACTAAAAAGTGTTTTGTTTATGAAAGGTATTCATTTTTTAAAAGCAACTATTTAAGAATCTGGGTTAACACTGATTGATAAAAACATCAAACAGAAACAGATGCCCCAGAAAACACAAGGATACAAAAACACAAACATCTATTAGCTTATAAACGTTAATAGCCCTTCCTTAAGGAACTTGAGCTACCAAAGGGAAACAAGCATGCAGTCGGAATCAGAAATGCTTAGAGAATTTCTATCTACAGTAACCACCTAATTTCACAGAGGGAAACAGGCTCAGAGACACAAGAAGGGACTTGCTCATGGACTGACTAAGAACCTCGGTCTTCTGACCACCCAAATCAGTACTTTCTGCCATGGCACACTTAAACTCAATAGACGACATCAACCAAGGATGGTAACTGATGTCTGCTGGGTATGTATCTATAGGATTTCCTCTTCTGAAGTTAGCCAGATGTTGTGTGTGGGTAGGGGGGCGAGTTGTGGGGTTCTGTTATGCCCATGAGAGAACATTATACAACAATTAGAATTGCAGTTAAAAAAGAAAGGTGGACCAAGTATGGATCCTACTTAAAAGAAGATCTCCATTAATTAGGTATTCAAAATGAGTAAGAGAAACCTCAGAACCTACAAATACAATTTTAAAAAAGGTGAGATAAAAGGCACATAAAGTTCAAGGAAAACCTGGATGTTTGGTTTGACTGATTTGTAGAACAACAAAAAATTAGTTCACATAAGTTACATATCATAATATTACATTAACCTTCATTTATGAAAACATCAGTATAGATTCTCCATCATTTTTTAGTAATGGTCATGGATTTAAAATGAAATGTACACACAATTACCAGTTATCTATTAAAAATAATGTCATGTACTTGCAAGTCAGCCCTATAATAAAGATGAGATATATCTTTTTCAGGGTTTATTATACTGTATTTATATACCGTTAAAGCCATTCTATCCAAATAATCAAAAGTGTCATTTTGTGGCTCACTTTTCCAGATACCATTATTTTTTATGGTAACATTCTCCATGTAAACTGAAAATCAAGATTTTTTTTATATGCTACAGTTTGGATTAAATTGCATAAAAAAATGTAATCATAAGTACACGATATTTTATATTTTTGTAAAAATATTCTAAAAATGCAGAAATAGGTTATAAAGCACAAGACACAGATATTAGAATTCTAACCAGTTATAAATGCATTATCTAATACTGCTATAAAACTTGTTATATGAAATAAGTTAAAAATATGTAAGAAATTTAAATAGCATTTTCTTATATAGGCATGATCATAACAAACAGCAAGAGATATATAAAAACAAAAACCACATTTTAAAACACATATTCTTAAACGCCCTTTTTGCCTTAGAATGGCAACTACTCAGAATCAAGTACAGAACTGCTTAAAGAAAATACACATTAGAAATTTAAAAAAAATTACTTAAGGTTTGAACAAAAAATGTTATTCTTACCTGGCCCCAGAGTAGGGTTCCCATTCCTAGGAATATTGACCACAGCCACTGTTCTATTGAAAGTTCTGAGCAACTGAAAGGTTTTCCACCAAACTGCACAATTATTATCTGGAGGAATAATCAAGAGTAAATTTATTTAAATGATTTACATTTTACCATTCACACACTTTGAAAATTACCCAAATTTGTGTCCTCTAAAAATTAAGCTAAACCATTATTTCTGAAGGTGACATGTATAATATTCACAGCTGAAACTAAGACTTATGAAATAAAGTAAAATCCCTCTGTCCAAAAATGTAAATGTAGGTATATTTCATGTTTAAATTATGCTTACTAAAAATTTAAAAATATGATTCTCATGATCAGGAAGATAACTTTATACTTTTTTTTTCAATATAATCTCAAGAAATTATATTCCCCTGTATTTAGTGTAACTGTTTGAATATTTATGCCTTTCCTCAAAGATAGCATACTTTTGTGGAAAAGTGGACGTAATATTCAATCTTATCTGTTTTCCTTCAAATTGCTTGCTATTCATTCCTGGTTAACAATTAGACTTTAGGCCACATATAAATGAACTAAGAGAAAAAAAGCAACTTGCAATTCTAGAAATATGTACTAACTCAGGTGGTATACCCTCAGAAATTTGCTCTCCCTGATAAAGAGAAAAGTCCAATGATCTGTATAAATAAAATTCATAATACAATGCTTACTTTAAAGAACTAAAGTGGCATATATGGGAATTCTTATAAACTGACAGGCTGCCAAATATTGATATTAAAAAGAATCATTTTAGTATTAGTTATCAACTCCATTCTTTGTAGCTGGACTTTATTCCAAATTCAAGTGACATGTATGTATTTGTCAATTTCACTGTCTTTAAAGTCAAGGCAGCGTCCCAACTGTTTTTTTCTTTTTTCTTTTTTAAAGTAGCCTAACCAGTTGATTATAAATGACTTGGAATCTTGCTTGGACTTTATAAACCAAAAAAATGAGCATGGAAAAAAACATTTGTGTGCTTTCATTTTTTTAAAATTTAAACATTACCTTATTTATTTATTTTTTTAGTATAATGAGGGATATAAAAAGGATATTAAATGCTGGGGAAACTGATTAATATGGTTGGTTGGTTTTGTTTCATAAGAAATAATAATCTTTTATTTTAGAGTTGGAAGAAATAAAATTGTCTAATTAGTAGTGGAACTTACTTCCAAAAACGTTTCCATGTTCTTTAATACACAACTTAGCTAACATGAAACTACACAATTGTGTATTTCAGTGTACTGAACATTTCCTACTGTATACCCACAGAACCTAGAATTAGGTGTTGTCTTCTGAACTTGGAAGGGGGTGGATTAAACGATGTTCAAGAGGTTTTTTAACTAAAGGATTTCCCAATGCCACCGAATTGTTAATTTAAAAAAAAGAAAAGAAAAAGCAGCTGAGATTTGAGTGTTTCCTTTCAGACTCTTAAGCTCAGAGCTTTATGTGCACTGTCTCTTGTAATGCTTTAGTAATTCTATGACATGACCTAATTAATACTATCATTCTCGTTTCACAGATGAAGAAATTGTAGCTTGTTAAGGTCACACAACTACTGAGGCAGCACCTTGATTTGGGCCCAGAACTGACTGAATCCTGTGTTCCTACTCATAAGTACTGTGTTATACGGCTTTAAGAATCTCCAAATAAGGCAGTATTTCCTAAAGTTATTGAGGATGTAAGAGCAACTCAAGAGACTAGTGTTTATGGAAACTACTTTGAAACCACTGATTCTGTGTCAAGTGCTACAAAGTAGAAAAGAAATTAAAAATATTTACATAGGATTATTATGTACTTCATGATCTGTCCAAAAAAAAAAAAAAAAAAAAGTAAAAATAAGAATCAGCTTGTAAATAAGAGACAGAAATTAACTTAAATACAATTTATAAGGTGAAGTTCTTCAGGTACCTCAGATTTATAATCAACTCTTGGGCTATTTTATATTAAAAGCAAACAAAATGAGATATGTATAAATCAAGGGTCATGTTTTCCTACCCAGCTGACAGTGCACAAAAGTGATAGTCAAAGTGTTAATCTGTAACAGGAGGATAAGGAACACCCCCCAGGGTTCGAATCAATGCCCTATTTGCACGGTACTGCTGCTACTACTACTAAAAACAAAAATAACACAAATATTCATCTGAAATGCATAGTGTGAGTGTGAAGGTTTATATACTGGCCCATCCTTCTTATCTCTCTGTGAACTTGTAATACAGTGGCCGTGGGTCAGTGGCTGGCCCACACTTTGAGTAGCACTGTCGTATTTATAAGGCACTGAAGAATGACACCTCACATTAACTGTTTTGGGGGTATCAGTCTTTGTCGGGAACTAAGTTACCAAACAGATTTGCTTGATACAGAAATAGGCAGTGAAATTTCTGTAATCCCCATATTTTAATAACAGATCAAATATATCTAATTTTGTAGTCAGTAAAAGCTAAAACTTTAGCATGTCATGAACAATGATTTTTTTGTAAAATCTAAATAAAACTTTCAGAAACCATGTAGCAAATAAGCAATATTCCTCCTAAAATTTATAGAAATTGAAAACATAAATAATTTTTATAGAAATAATGAAGTTAAGGATTTTGGTTTCAGTATCCACAGTATACAAGGCATAGGCTGAATAAATTGTGAAAAAAAAAAAAGCTTACTTTTTAATTTGAAATCTTATTGTGTTTACTAACTTCCTGGTGTGACTATGTACCTGTTTTGGTTCCAGATTCTACTATACAATCTTTTACACAGAAGAGTACCACAGAATACAAGGTGATATAAAGACATAGGTTTAATACATAGTTTTATAAAATTACCATATGCAGAGTGATCATTAGTTTTGTTCTTTAAGTGACCTTTATAAACATGGGAAAATTTTCAGTCCTTCCTATTCATTCCCAGTCCCACTCCTCAAACCCCATTCTCCACTCTCTTTGCCTTGTTTTGACAATATTACAAAATGAAAAACTGACATGTTCAGTTCAGGATGCAGCTATTCAGAATCATCTGGAATTTAAAATATTCATTTCAAAACCTTTTATTATTTAATAAACTCAACTGTAGAAATACAACTGCTATTAATTGCTAGGAGCAATTAAGCAGGCCTAGAAGGTCAACTATAACATTTACGTTAAACAGCATCAAAATGCTGTTTAATAACAATGTAGAATGAAACAATTAGAATCAGAGTGTGTGTGAGATATCATAACCACAGAAACCATAGTGCAATTAAAGTAGTATCCGCTTAACATACTCTTCTCATATGCAGGATTCCAAGATAGTGCAATTTTTCACTTGAGCATGATATTTAAAACTCTTTTAAAATGTCATCAAAGCAATACACAGAAGCCCTACACATTGCAATTAAGTAATTTTTGGAAAAAGGCACCTGTTTACCTAATATCTCCCACTTAATAATCAAATTTTAAATTATCTTTTCTAATTACCCACCTGTACCACAAAAGTGCCTAGAACAATTGTGCAGAAGATGGCATTATTAAAGATTCCTTCAAACACATTTCTTTCACCGTGAATTTTCCGGGCATTTATTTCATTGAAAAGTTGCATCAGCACAAAGGTATTAAAAACAATAGTGTAATGTTCTGAAGGAGGAGCATGCAAAGGAGCATTTCTTCCACTATCAATATCAAAAAACTTTTCTCCTGAAAAAATGAAAAATTATTTTGTAATTATCATAAAAATAATTAAACATTTTCACAAGAGGTATGCAATAAAACCTAGCCAGACCTTATTTAATCCCAAATGACAGCACAGAAAGAGTTGGAAGGGACCTGGCATTACCCAGTTTTCTCCTGTTTTACAGATGAGCAAACTAAAGGTCCTCAAACTATGCTGACATACACAAGATCACATACCTACATTCGTGGCAGAGTCAGGGCAAGCAATCAGGACTCTGTTTACTTCCCCCCATTTTCTTTCATTCTACTTCCCAAAATTTACTAAGCCTCCACTGATAAAATGGGAAAATTAAAGGTAAATGAGGAGTCAAAGACAGAAAAACTTATGTTCTTGAAAAATTTGTAACATTTAAATAAACATCTGAGATACTAGCTTGGAACAGAAACAATTGCTGTTTTATCAGTACTGAATTCTTACCAGCAAACAAGAGGGTAAAGACTACTACAAGTTGATAGAATGCATGACCCAAAATGTTCTTCATCATTGTGCGTGAGATGAGAGGTTTATTTCTACCATAAGGTTTCCGAAGCAAGAGCGATTCTGTGGGGGGTTCAGTTGCCAGAGCCAGGGAAGCGAGCGTGTCCATTATGAGGTTTACCCACAGCATCTGCACAGCCTTAAGCGGCGAATCCTAGAAAAGACAGGTTTCCTAATAGACATTCACAGCTATTCAGAGACTCAGCAATTCTCAGGAAGCCTTTTGTATTAAAAAACTTAAAGAACAGAACTGAATTGCACTTTTATATTAATTAAACTAAAATATTAAGCTTTGGCTTATTTAAATATTTAAGTACTTTAAAAAGGCATATTATACACATATTTGCTTTAAAATACACAAGTTTTAATGAACAGACTGTCAACCTACTTGAGTGATACAGGCACCCGTGAAAGCAACAATCACTGCCACAACATTAACAGTGAGCTGGAACTGCAGGAATTTTGAGATGCTATCATAGACATTCCGTCCCCACATAACTGCTTTAACAATGCTTGTGAAGTTGTCGTCTGTGAGGATGATGTCAGATGCTTCTTTAGCTACGTCAGTTCCAGCGATGCCCTATTAGGAAAAATTCTGTGAATTACACTAAATGTTCAAAATACAACTTTTAAATATTCAAAAGGATAATATTCAATTGATCAACAAAAAACCATTATACTAACAACTGCCTTAACTTTACTGTAAAACAAGTTAATACAGTTATTCTAAGATACCATTTCTCAGAAATTCTCTTAGGAGAAATCAAAAATAAAAAAGGAGGCTTTGAAAATAGTTTAAATTAGGTTTAAAAAAAGGGGAATGGACATGGGCATCACCTCAGTTCCTTCCAAAAGTCACATAAAAAGATGTATTAAAAAATAAAAACTCACAAAGACAAAGTTAGTGGGAAAGAAGATACTGCAAGTAAATCTTAAGAGGCTAAATAGCAGATAACCAAATACTGAGTAGCATTAGTCATACTGAGGCCCCCCCTCCCACCCCCCAGGAAAAGTGGACCCTAAGCCAACAGGAGGCAACAGCTTTTTCTGCACCACAGACCTCTCCTATATAAGGACTTGGCAGCACCAGGTAGAATAGGCAGTAGGGGGAGGGTGTGAATAAAAACAGGAGGACTTCCTGAAAGTCTACTGAAGACACTGAAGAAATACTTAGAAGATCTAAGAACCATGTCCATCAACAGTAGAATGGGATAGATTATTGTGACAGATTAATAAAAAAAGTAAGCGAACTACACTATCTACAACAACACAGATGGATCTCACAAGCAAAAACGAATAAAGGACGCTGGACTCAATATACAATTCTTTTGCACAAAGTTCAAAAACAGATGAAATTCATCTTCAGAACACTGGTTATCTTTGCAGAGAGGAAGGACAGTAAGCAGAAGTGAGTGTGACTGAGGTGTCTGGGGTAGAGGTAATATTCTGTCCCTTGCCTTGCAGAGACCAGGTCTGTTCACTTGAGATAATTCAGTCGGTTGTGTACTTACCATGCAGGCATTTTTCTGTATGTGTGTTATACATTAATAATAAAATAAAAAGAAAGCTAGATCCTCAGAGCTCCTTCCCAAGTCCATGCAACCAGGCAATGTGTCACTCTCTCCGACATGACAAAAGACTGCTGGCTAATTTACCAGAGGCAGCACAACAAAGAACTTCTGGACTGAAGGGAACTAAGTACTGTTGAGGATGGGGTGCCATACTAAAATCAAAGCGGTGAAGAGGAACTCTGTTTACTCAATGTTGAGACTATCATCTTTCTTTCCTAGGATACTAGTATTCAGATTGCTCTCTAGGTAGCAGATTTAAACCTCAAAAAAAAGCTCTGATCACCTCAAGAAAAAGAGCTAAAATACTGTAATCCAAGGTACTCTAAAAAGAGAAATGGCCAACCCAGATCACTTTACAGAGAAGCTTCTGGTGGACAAATCCCACCAACAGGCTCAAAGTTTTCCAGCTTTCCAACTTTACAGGAGCAAACAGGCAGAGATAACCAAGGATCATCTGATATCTTAGGAGAGCACTAACCTGAAAGACAGGCTAAACCAAAAGGAAAGTGGAGATGGATTCTGTAGACACAGAAGCTCATTAAAAAAAAAAAAAAAAAAATCAAATCTTTAGAAAGTAAAAGGTACATCAATAAAATAAGATCAGGATGTTAAAACAAGAACAAAAATTCAGAGATCCGAAAACAACTCTTGGAATTAAATATATGACTCACATAAATAAAAAACAAGTTGAGGAAACAGCGCTGGAAATAAAGCAGGATGACAAAGGTATGGCAAACAGGAAAAAAGAGACGAGACAGTATGTCCAGGAAGTCTAAAAGTCAGTGAATACTCCATAAAGAAACACTGGAAAGAAAATAGGATTAGTACAAGAAAATTTCACAAAGTTGAAGAAAATGAGTTTTCAAAGTAAAAAGCTGCTCTCATACAAATTATCACAACCTTCAGAGAATGGAAAACAAAGTAAAGACTTAATATACTTCCAGAAAGAAAACAAACACACACCAAGAGATTCAATTTAAAATAGTATGGAACAACAATGGAGGAACAAATTCAAAATTGTAAGAGAAATCAATATTCTATCTAGCTTTTTACACCAAGCAAATTAAAAGTCAAGAGTTGAAGACAGGATGGAGACTTTAGTCATAAAAGTTATGAAAAAGTTTAACTCTCATAACCTCTTTTCCCAGGAAGCTAATGGAAGAGATAGCTCTACTACATGAGTGAGTAAACTCCAAAAGACTATGGAAATACAAGATTCAAAGTAAGACAGAGATAAAGGAAATACTCAGGAATGGAGAAAAATAACACCACTGTGCAGCAGGCGTAGCAAACAGCCAGTTCACATTCAGGCATGTCAGTAGTCTGGAAGAGAGATCTCTAAGAAGGGGAAATAGGTGAAAGTGCCAGATGTCTCTGATGTGATGAAAAGAGAATTTGGTGATGAATTAGGTTTAAACTACAGAAAAACTTAGCAAAAAGAAACAAATAAAAAGAAAAAAAAGTAAATAAAAAAGGCAATATACAGAGAACACAAAGAGTTGTGCAAGGAAATAAAAGTAATTATATCGCGCTATCCAAAATTATGACATAACTCTGATGACAGAATAACATCAGGCTGCGCGTAGGAAAGTGCACTGTGGCAGGAGCAGTGTGTGTGTGCGCATGAAAGGGCTACCTTCTTCTCTCCCTTAATGAAAAGTCAACAGCAAATGCTTTATATCTAAAAAACAAACAAACACTACAATGATATCATTTAGATATATGGAGCTAAACAGTTAAAATGGTTCCCTTTTATCAAAAAATGAGCTGGAAGAAATGATATGTGGTAGAGGACCTAGGTATTAAATCCTATAGAACTATTTGGCTTTTTAAATGCTATGCATATGTTGTTTTAATAAACACACAAAGTTCCAATCAACTTTTCTTTGAAATATTCAATGAAGGAACAATTTTAATTTCAAGTTTTAGTCTTTAGTTCCTAATCTGAATATTTTACTTTTAACGTGCAATATATTTGACACATCTATGCTCAAGAGGTTTCCCTGCCTCTATTCATTCTCTTGTCTTTTATAAATGCAAATCTCAAAACTCCTGTGTTTAAATTCCTTCAAAACTTCCAATTATTAAAATAGTCACGAGGATGTAAATGATAGAACAGGGAATATAGTCAACAACCTTGTAGTGGAATCACTTTGCAAGGTATATAAATGTCTAATCGCTATATTGTACACCTGAAACTAACACAATATTGTATGTCAACTATAATTGAAAAATAAACTAGGAAAAACTAGTTCCATAATCAAAAAAGTTTGAGAAACTTTTCATCAAAAAAAAAAAAAAGTAAATAGCTTTTTTCATAAGCTTCTGAGCTGTATGCTAACATGCAGTGTTTCCAAAGCAATTTTATTCCATCATATAGATGTTGACTTGGAAAGAACAATTCCTTATCTTGATATTCAAGGTCCTTACTGGATGGGGCGCCTGTCAATCCTGTTTCACATCCCATTATTCCGGCACTGAACCCTCTTGTAAATATGTTAAAACTATAGCCACGAGCCACATAAAAATGCTTGGGTCAACGATCAAATATGTATGATGGTGGTCCCCTAAAATTATAATGAAGCTGAAAAATTTCTATTGCCTAGTGACATTGTAGCTGTTGTAACATCATACACAACGCATTACTTACATGTTGGTGATAATGCTGGTATAAATCTGAGGGGCCAGTTGTATAAAAGTACAGCACATACGATTATGTACAATACGTAACACTTGATAATGACAGTGACAATAAATGGTTTATATATGTTCTATACCAGCCTTTCTATATTTATTTTGTAGTGTACTGTTTCTGTTTACAAAAAACATTTGCTATAAAACAGTACACCATGTTACTCCAGCAGCAGCCCCACACATCTCATGTTTACCACATCTCTTGACTACATTATTCTTCTCCTGTGTTGGATTTAATCTCTTGTTTTGGACAGGAACATGCTGCATGAGCCTGTAGCCTAGGAGCAATAGGCTATACTATCTAGGTTTGTGTTAAGTGCACTCTATGTTCGCATGACGACAAAATGGCCTAACGACACATTACCAGAATGTATCCTTGTCGTTAAGTGGTGCGTGACTGTTCTTGTTAATTTACTGAGGGTCCCTTGGTTGTACTTTTCTATATGCTTTTCTCCCAGCATCACTACTCTTTTGCACTTTGGGGCCATTAGTAGGTAAAGTAAGGGTTACTTGAACATAAGCACTATGATACCAGGACAGTCGATCTGATAACCTAGACAGCTACTAAGGGCCTGGAGGACTGGTAGCACGGGAACAAAAGGATGTTCACACCCTGCGCAGGTACACGATTTCATCATGTCACTCAGAACCGTGTATAATTAAAACCTTATGAGAATTGTTTATTTCCAAAATTTTCCTTTTAATATTTCAGGATTGAGGATGACCATGAGTAACTGAAACCACAGAAAGCAAAGTGGCAAATAAGTGCGGAATACTGTATAATAATATTAATAAAAAAAGTAATATTTTAAATGTCCTGTGGAGGCTTGCTATCTAAAGGAATTCTAAAGGGAGTGGCTAAATAGGGGGAAATGCCAGCATCATCACTTTTTGCAAGCTAATAATGTACTCACATTAGAGTCCTTCCATAAATCTTAAATTCACGTTGAATTTGCTAAATATATATGGTGTGTATATATACACATGTATGATAACTCTATCTATATCTAGCTAGGGTTCTAAAATGCTGTTTCTGCCTAAAAATTAAGAGATAAATTTAGAAAGGACCAATCAATATTGACTTCATGTTGGTATCTAATAAAAGCCCAAGACAAGTAATTCTGTTTTTCAGGTTTAAAATATGAAACTGAAGAACTGAACAAATGCACAATCAAAGTAAGATTCAAGCTTGAGCAAAAGTGCTTTCAAATCCAAGCCACTAAGCAATTATTCTTTCTCTGTATTTTAAAAATAAATTGAGGTTTTTTGGTTGTGCTACCTTTAAAAAAGAAAGAGCTTGATACAATAGGCGTGAGACCTTCAGGGCTTCTTAAAAAAATCAAACAAAGCAGATGCTGTACTGTGTTTTTGTTTACATTACTATACCCACCTGCATGTATTTAAAGTCCTTAGTATCTGCCTTAAGCACTTAAGTTTTGGGAAGAAAGTTTTCTTAAAGTTTGAAAATGCATTGTACATATATGCCTTCCTGGTCAGCTGGCCTGATGAATCCTGCTAAATTCTCAGGAGCAGCAGTGAGTGATCTTATGTTCCTAAAGTCAATGATCCTGTTTGCCTATAGCCAACAAGCCTGTTGACACAGCACTTAAATATTTAAATATTCCCTATCCCTTCAGCTACTCTTCACAAGTCTTCAGAAGTTCACACCGAAGTCCTACCAACCATAATAAGGTTGAGAGAGAGCAGGGTAGGGACCTTTGGGTTCATGACTAATGGCTGAGAGCACTGTATCCATATACCTTCCTTTTCCCACCTCACTCTCTCACTTGGAAGGCTGCCGCCATGGTGGTAGTTCTGCTAAAGCCCTGTTTTAGCTGCAAAATACCAGGAGGACAAATTATACAAATAAACACTGGTATACAAAAATATTCTCTTATCTGCAACCTTTGGGACCAGACTGTGTTTCAGAATTCAGCCTCTTGGATTTTTAAAAAGATAATGAGATGAGGCATATAACGTCTATCACAGACTTTCCAAAAAGGTGTTAGCACCCCAAAAACATATTAATATCTCTACAAAGGCTATGAATGCTCACATTAAGTGGGACAAATAACATGCTCACATTAGGTCAGGAGAAGTCTTGCAGACAAATGAGTCTGTTGCAAATTTAGGGAAGAAATTTTAGTTTTCAGATTTTTGGATTAATATGGACTATATAGTCTAAAAATACAATAAAACTAAATTAAAATTAAATAGTTAAATTTTGTATGGCACCGAGGACACAAAGATTCATTTCGACCCTGAAAAAACTGGAATAGATTAAAAAAATATAACCACCTAATTTCAATAATTAAACTTATGTATTTCATGATATCCATGTTATAGTAAATGTTTCACTAGTACTAAAGCTACAGTACCAAAGAGCCAGTACAAAATAATAATGAAATACTTTAATTTTCTAGAGCTTTAAATAGTCAAATCTAAACTGAGAACATGGTGAGGGGTAGACTTTTTTTCATATCTATCAAAAAGGATTACATACATTAACTATAAAATGATGACACTCAGTTACTGTTAAGAGATGTTTTCAGTTGAGTGGAAGATTACCAATTATTTTTTGACTTTAATACATATAACTGTTCTGAGTTTGTCTTCTACTGAAGGGAACTGTTGCAAGGTTCATATGAAATGATAAACACATACATTTTACAGAGGACAAGGTAAATGTATGATCTTATAATTGTTCAAAAGAAGTCACTTTCCACCCAGATTTCACTGCATCAAACACTGTGTAATTAGACTCATACATCAATTTAGGCTTATATATTATTCCTGAAACTAATCTTGAGACAGTATCTAAAATCAATTGAAATCTAGTAAAAAAAACAACCATAACAAATTCTGAACAAAAAGCCAGCAAGTTACACCTGAATAGGTAAGTTCCTACCATTGCAAATCCAACATCAGCTTTCTTTAGTGCTGGACCATCATTTGTACCATCGCCGGTTACTGCTACAACCTGACGTTGTTCTGAGACAGTACTGTCAATTATACCTGCAATTAAAGTAAATATTTGGGCTGTAAAAATGTTCCCTTTAATTAACAAGGTGATTCTGCAGAATATCTGAATGAGTCAGTTTTACAGACTCAGGGTTAAAAATAAATAATCAAACAAACATATAGGAGTGGAAACTGCTGAGATATTGGGCAAGGAGCAATTCCAGAAAATGAAGTTACATTAAGAGCAATATCTTGTTTTAATCACTCAAGATTAACACATTCACCTACAGTACCAAAAGGAAAAGTATTTAGACTTTATTGGGAAAGATGGTATCCATGATTCAATCTAATAGTTGGTATCTACTGCCATTTCAGGAAGCAGAAGATATTTCTATATCAAGACACTATGAAACAATAATACAAATCTACTCACCTTTAACCAGTGTATGCTTGTCAGTAGGAGATGATCTTGCAAGTACTCGAAGCTTTGGCCAAATCTTGTCTATCCGCTCTTGTTCAATCTATAAATTTTTGTCAAAGTTAAAATGTGCCCAAACCTAATTTTATAATTTCAAATTAGTTATCTAGAATATGTATCAGTGGTTCTCAAAGTATGGTTAACAGATAAGCAGTACCAGAAATTCCTGGCAACTTGTTAGAAATGAAAATTCTTGAACAAGGGCCCAGATACAGCTTTTTTAATACTCTGAGGTGTGGGTCTACCTATCAATATTTTACAGTTTTCCAGGTAACTCTGATGCATCCTCAAACTTGAAAGTCATTGCTATATATATCATTTTAGGATCAAATTTTTTAAATCTCCCAACTGCCTATGAAACTGGAAGCTCTTTAATTTAGCATAAGCAGCTCTGAGTTTGGGGTCCCATAAAATATGCTCCCTATCAACTTTTCCAAAGTCATCTTCTATTACTTGTTTACACATGCCGAATTTCTGAAATTGGCCTAAAATTAAGAAAAGTGCTCACAAATTTGTACACTCACACTAGCATTTCCTAAAATACTAGTATTTTGCTTCTTGAGATGTGGGCTGCATGTACTCGTAATGCTTAACAGAGTGCATATTTAATATGTATTTGTTGAACAGAATTTCTAATACATTAAAAATATTAAAAACAACAACAACAAAGAAACCCATACCTCTCCTTTTTCATTTCGTATTCTTCTGTTGAAATCTTTACCTTCTAGGCATAGGAAATCTTCCCCAGGATGTAAAATACCACATTTGGTAGCAATAGCCCGAGCAGTATTAATATTATCACCAGTGACCATCCGCACAGTAATTCCAGCCCTCTGACATTTCTTTATTGCATCTGGTACCTGGTTTACATGGAAAAAAAGTCTATATTACAAAAGAAAATTAGTATTTCCAGAGGGAAAAATCCCACTGAACAAATATGCATTAGCTCACAGCCCTAGAAATGACAACTTTAATTTCCTCTCAATATTCAATATTTCTTGAATTATTCCCAATAATCTCTTCTTTCCTCTTCTACTACCACAGTCCTAGTTTAGGCTTCATTTTTAGCTGTCATCCAACTTAATCTGTTTGCATTATTTATTTACAAAAAGCTTCTTAAACCACCTTTCTCCCTGGCAAACATCAGGCAGTTCTTCTTCGGCTGGCTTCCTACCTTCTTGATTTTACTGCTCATCCATATAACAACACAGTAAACGCTGGGATTCTTTAGGGTTATGGGTAGCTCACCTACTCTCATATCTTCAACTACCATGTATGAGTTAGTAATTTTCAAGGCTAAATCTTTCTCCCATC
The DNA here is from genome assembly GCA_004027475.1 of Anoura caudifer. NCBI lineage: Eukaryota > Metazoa > Chordata > Mammalia > Chiroptera > Phyllostomidae > Anoura > Anoura caudifer. Next base: position 575,630 of record PVKU01000122.1, read on the forward strand.
TCACTGTGATAGCTGGATTCATAGATCCACAAAATAATGGATATCAAAATTTATGCGTCCAAAACAAATTTTGTTTTTGAAACCTATTTATCTAACAGAAACCTAAGGGTCATCTGACCTCTTCCATCTCCCTTATCCTACACGCCCTGAACAGCTATAGCTTATACCTTATTCCTATCGCTTGTTGTCTGAGCTACTGCAATAGCTTTTTAATTCATATCCCTGTCTGTATGTTTGTTCCTCCTATAAAACATGACATCCTTGATAGAATAGCTCTTTTTTCTAATACACTTTCTTAGAAACATATAACTCCCCTACTGTTATATAACCAACCATAAAGTTCTAGTGTAACAGTATCACCTCTGAGCCTCAGAATACTTTTCTAAATTTATCTCAAAACTTTCTCCATTATATATAACTTGATAGCTAAGTGATTTACATATATTTCTGTGCCTGTTTCTGCAATTCCCTTTGCCTAGAAAACCTTTCCTGCTCTTCTCAAACCAGAAAACCCAAATGCAAATGCAGGTAACATAAAAGACAGCCATCCAAGTAATATGAGGAAAACATGCTGAAAATGACAGTCTGAGATGAAGGCTCAATAAAAGAGCTACTGTATTTTGCCGGGTATAATGCACACACACGTTTTTGGTCCAAACTTTCAGGAAAAAAACTTTCATTTTAATTTTTTAATTCCATTATTTATTTACTTATATTTAGAAACAAAACCAATTATCGTATTCCAAGGTATTATTTTGCATATAGATATTGTCATTGCTTTCTAGTTACACTTTCAATGCATAAGCATAAATAAAAGAATTAAAAACATTTACATAGATGTGGAGTTAGTACTACCCATGTATAATGCACATCCTATTTTCCTCTCAAAAAAGTATGCATTATACATGGCAAAATTTGGTACTCAGCCCTAGCCTACTTTGCCATGGGGAAATGAGTGCCCAACTTTGACAGAACCTACAATTTTAAGAGAAAGCAGTAACTCAGATTTATACGTACTCTCTCAATATTTAATGTTTTAAACACGCACATGACCCAAGGCTTAATTTGACCTATAAGCTGTTTATGACCTCTATTGTAAATACAGTTTAAGTGTAACATCTCTGGGAGTTTTTATGGTCTACCTAGACAAATTTGCATTATACATTACCTCTATTATAGCTCATCATATTATAGTTATTTGTTTACCTAAGTTTTCAGCAAATCAATGAGCTTCTTGAGGACAGAACCCTTACCTTTTCATCGTCAATGTCTACAGTGCCTTTCATTCATTTAACAAGCAAGCAAGTGTCTGGCGTACATTATATTTGTTGAACTACTGAATTAAATATCTTTGGGAAAATAGTCACCCTTAGGTATTTTCCAAGGAGGAGCATATGCTAGACAGGGTATTATGGGTACCACTGTGTCTTAAAATGTGTGTAATTTAATTGCTTGCAACATAAGTAAATATGTATCTATAAGTTTTAGGATTTACAATTTAAAATTATATCCCTCCATCCAGTCAACTTTTAGTTATTCTAATCACTGGAGTGAAACATCACGTGCATTCATGTAAACTAATATTTACTGAATGCCAGGCAGTATGCTAGGTGCTGGTGACACAGAGGTGAGTGAAAGGACAGAGCCTGCCCAGATTATTTAAAAAAATAAATAAGTAAATCAGTATTTGATTTTGAAAACACTGGTCTGCTGTACAAATGTAATATATATCCTGGTATCTCATTAGAGATAAAATGTAACCCAAATTTGTCCACCTAAAGACTTGCTATAAGGTGATATCCTGAGATTGCTTGGAATAGGGGAACAATGAATGACAGAAAGAAACTGGTCTCAGGTTAAAACTATGTGGCAAATAACATTTAAGAAAGGCAAACTGACATTTATTAATTGCCCACTAACCAGCAAATACTTCCACCTAAAACTCACAAACTACCTCTACTTTTACAGATAAGAAACTGAAGAGAAGCTAAGTACCTTGTTCAAGTACATATGCATATGAAGTAAAACTGAATTTGTGCTAGATATCAACCACTCAAGATTCTCTAATCAGAACTGCATAGTGTAGAATACTCAGAGAAAGGTGTTTCATATTACATTGTCTCATTTTAGTATAAAAGTACCCTTCTGATTTGTGATACTGAAAAAACTGTCATGTTTAAAAAAGATAAAACTCTCCATTAACCTCAACGTGAAGAACACAATAAAATAACATTTTCCAAAGGACAAAAGTTGTGGACATCCTGATTTAATATTATATTTAGATAAGATTTAAGCTATAAGTCATTATATCAAACTTTGAATGGTTTTCCTCTGACTAAATGTTGGAAAAACAATTCACTTTGTATGAAACCCCAAAACCCGAAAATGAATTTATCTTGATAAATTCAAGTCATCAGAGACTGATTACCTCTCTTCTGGAAGATGCATAATTGTGGAGATACAGCAGTCTTAAACCCTCTTTAGCTATATCCTTTCCTCAGCAGATCTTTAATCTCAAATATGAATGGTTCAGCCTAGACCACTTTCAGGCTCCTAGGTCCAAATGCCTACTTGACATATATGTGAATGTTTCAGACACCTCTACAGTATATCCAAACCCAATCTATTTATTCTCATTCATTCCACCACAATTTACTTTGAAATCATCCCCTTTTTTCCCATCTGCCCAGCCACATCTGTCATTTTAGGCCATGATCACCTCCTGCCTACATTTACTGCAATGATCTTACTGGCTTCCCTGCTTCAACTCCTCTTTCTTTCTGGTTCATCTCTTACACAGTACCCCAAATGGTATTTAAACAACATGAATCATGTCACTTCCAAGCCTAAATTTCCTTAATTTTAGAATAAAATTCAGAGCCCTTATCTGGCCCTTCTTGTCCACACTTTTAGCCACATTGGCCTCCTTTCCGTCTTTGAAACAAATACTTTCTCAACTTCAGGCCTCTGTGTGTTTTGTTCCACTTGCCTGGAATACTCTTCCTGTAGCTATCTACATGCTGGCTCACATTCAGCCATCAGATCTCTCAGCTCAGATGTCATATCCGCAGAGGTTCTTAATGTGGCCTCTGTTACCTCATTTCATCACCATGTGCTTATCCTTTATTGCCCTTATCACGCATATACTCATCTTACTAATGTCACTTCAGCCTCTCTCCCCCATGCCATCCAGAATGTAAGGCCTATGAGGGCAGGGACCAAGTCTTATTCATTGGAGAATGTATTTTCATTCGGCGTATTTATAATTTTGTCTTTTTGGTTGTCTGTCTTCTCTAGAATATGTTTCATGACAATTCTATTTATAACTGCAATATTTCTAGTTCTAAAAGAGTGCCTGGTACTACACACTGGGGGTTGAATCAGTTAGTTCATGGCAAACAAAAGCTGTTTTTGCCTTTGTTTTTTGACTCGTTGCTTTTCTGCTCAGAATGTGCTTGCTGCTATTGCTCTTGGTTTAGCTTAATACCTCCTTATCCTTTAAGATGCAGATCAGGTAATTAACCTCTAAGAAGTTCTACTTGACCACTCCAGTGCTTAACGTAGCACAGTGGTCTTTTAAGCACATGTGTTTTAGAGAGAGCCAGGATTTAAACATGCTAGCTATAGCTCTATGGTCTAAAGATCACGTCTACATATTTTAACTTTTTTTCACCTGTCAAATGAGAGTAATAATAGTTCATACAGGTGAACATTAAAAGAAATTACACATGTAAAAGCATTCGGCATTGTATCTGGCACACAGTAAGAACTCAAAAGATGCTGTTACTTTAGACTAGGTTGAGGGGTCATGTTCTGTGCACACATAACATGCTCTATATATCTAACAATGTACTAACAACCTGGGTTATAACAGCCATACGTCTGTCTACCTGCCATTCACAGCAGTTACTTCTTTAATAAGGCCAGAGGTTAGATCCCCAAAATTTTTGTCTCTAGTACCCTAGTACAGTAGCTGGACACAGTAATTGCTCAATATACTTAAAAAAAAAAAAGACTGAAAGAAAAGCGAAGTCTAGAGCTGCATGCTGTCCAATATGGTAGCAAAATGTTTAAATTTACATCTAGTAATATAAAAAATTCAGTTTTTCAATTGTACTTGCCACACCTAAAGAACTCAGTAGTTACATGTGGCCAGTGGCTACTGTGTGGAATAATATATAGAACATTTCTATTATCACAGAGTTCAACTAGACAGTGCTGGTCGAGACTGAAACAACTTAACAGAATGATATTTAATTTAACATAAATACTAACTGAAAAACTCACCCGACTGAAGGCACTGTGCTAGATCATGGTGCTATAAGCACAGCATCTCAGAAAGAAGCTGTCTAAACTAAGAATAGTGTTGCATAACAAACGCTATTATTTCACTCATCTTTGATTCACACAGAAACAAATCACAAACACTAAGAATTTTACTAGAAAAGTGGTTACGGTTAGTGCCTGGTCCTCTATAGTTAGATTCTGCACATGCAGAACACAGAATGTTTCACCACCTCAGGTCTCACAGGGTCTTCAATCCCCACAACAGCAATGCATGTAAGGCCGGTGACAATATCATTTTCATTATCCCACTCTGGTTCTGGTTCTCCTGCTGGGAAATCTCTGAATGCAAGACATATGGTTCTCAGGCCTTCTGATGCCATCGGTTCAATCACAGTTTTTACAATATCATCACGGTCCCTTGGTCTGAATACTTTTGCCTCACCATTAGCACTCAAGATTTTGAAACACCTAAAAGGAAATGTTGAATCCAAACATCAATAATTAACAAAAATAATGGTTAATGCCATTTAAGTGAACTGGAAGGGCTAGAAATCATGGGATCTGGTATCTGCAATTTAGAGAGTTACATATGTTGTATTTTTACAGACTTAAATCATATTCACTTTTCACTCTCCCCTTTATAAAACAGACGGTTCTAATTTTTATGGTTCTCCTTTGATAGTTTTCCACTTTATCAATCATTCTCTAAATATTCTCTAAACTCTTTCTTTTAGAAATGCAGAGCTTTCAAATTTTCACAAAGAACCCCTACTGACAGAGGAGAATAAACTACGTACCTATGCATTTTGGTACAGTGTTAGACATTAATTTTGATGAATGTAAAATTCACAAATATTTTCTTCTTTTATGGTAAAAAACCAAGTTCAATCAACCCCCTACCTGAGATGTTGTTTCATCACCTATCTTGTTTTACCATAACAGAAACCCCCCCCGCAAAATCCTTCTTATTAAAATAAGTGTTCTTTTAGAATGAGAGAGATAATGCCAAAATAGTTTATCTGTCAGTAACACTAACCACAATCTTTTAATTATCTGGTAAGTAAAAGTTGCACTGCAGCCTTCCCTATTTAAAGTTTATTTTTCACATAGCCTCTCTATGCTCCTCTCCCTTGGTGATGCTACCTCCTCCTGCTTCTAGGCAGGTGATTTCCCAAATCTACGTTTCCTGTTTTGTTTTCCAAAGCTCTCCATCACTGAAGAACCCACTCAGAAGTTGTACCAGTACCTTATTCTTACTGTAAGGAAGACTAAAAGCTGCCTCCTCAGCGTCCATCTAACAAACATCAACATTATCACAATAATTTCCGTGTACTCTGACCCCTCACTTAATGCATTGATAAGTTCTGTAACTTTAAGTGAAAGTGATGTATATAACAGAACCAATTTTACCATAGGCTAACTGATACAAACAAGAATTAAGTACCTATGGCATCTCATCAACATCATAACAAATGATGTTGAATGAAACAGTGTTATTAGAAGACCTGCTATAAATCTAAAATCTTACCTGAATACTTTTTTAATCTATATACTATTACCTCATAAGTCCTATATATTTGTCCTCTCAACAGTCTTTTGAATAGGGTCTCTCCTTTCTCTTCCCCTGCTAGTGACTTCTTCTGGCTCTGACTCTGAGTTAGAGCTATTGTGATAGCCTTTTGATATCTGTCTACAGTCCATTTTATTTTCCCCCAACCCACCTTATTTCCTGATGTAAGAATTGTCTTCAATCACAGCTTTGATTATTCTACTATCTGATGGAAAAAATACTTCAGTCATGGCATCTGGCTTACTTAACTAAGTTTTAACTGCTCAGCCTAATGTTTAAGAGCCTCTACAACAAAATGTAAATATCACTTGGAAATAGTTTCTGATATATCTTTCTTAGTATTTATCAGACTCCACGCTGTACATTATTTTATTTCACTGTCGCAGAGTCTGTGGTTATCCCTCTCATTCTGAGTTGAGGAAAATGAAACCTAAGGAAAGAATTTGCCTAAAATCCCAAACTAGTGAGGTGCAGGAAAGTCTCAAAGCCTCATTGATTCTTGATTCAAAAAATTTCCCCTGTACCATCTATCTGCTACTCAGCAAGCCATGGATACAAAGTTTCTGGTCTTTCACACTGAAATCAGATAACTGAGCTTACTGTAAAGGCAAGAAAGCTGCAGGAGGCCTGTGTGCCAATACAGCCCATGTCTTCTCTGTTGAACTATATTACCACCTATTCTCCCACTACGGCCTCCATATCCCACCTCCTTTCCTTGGATGTGGCTTCCTTTCACCTTGATGCTCTTATTTCATACCAAAACTTATCTCAAATGCTGCATCATTCACAGTAAAAATCTTTCATCCTAAAACATTACCCACTTTTCATATGCTGCCTTATCATTAATCATACACTTGTCTCTTCAGCCTATTAGACCATAATCTGTCAAGTATTAAGATAACACTAATTATAGTCCATTTAAAAGCCAATTAAGAATAGAAGTATTTTAAATGTTATAATTTCAAATGAGTTCTGTATTTCCTAAATGGCTCTTAAATTTTTTTTAAAGTTTCCTACTTCTATATTGTAATTAAAGAAACCAAAATAATTTCAACACCTGTAACAGCACATAAACTCTAGGGAAATTATAGATTAACAAATAATATTAAAATTTAAGCTACTTGTCTGTATGATGACAGTAAAAAAAAAAGTTTACCATTCAAAATGACAGGAGATATTTAAATATGATACCACAGCCACACAAACATGATAGAACCTTACTCTAATATAAAAACAGAATTTTTAATATTTAGTTTCAAGGCTTTGCTTTTTCATCACATTTTTGCATCTACTGTCTATAATGCAGTGTTGAATAGAAAAACTTCAGTTTTCCTTTATAAGAAGCTTATTTTTCATGATCCTATATAAAAATGAAATCAACATGTCAAAACAAAAACCAAGATTTACTTTATTAAATATACCAGATTGAACGTCAGGGCTTATTATCCCTTTGGTAGAACAGTAAGAAGTAAAAGAAACTGGAGTACAAAACAGCAGAATAACATGGGCGAATATCTGGATACCATTAAAATACACTAAAAACTCTGAGGTGCTATCAAAAGCCTGATATTCACAAAAATGAAAACAGCAACAATAACAACATAGTAGGTATTCCATAAAGCAAGTGTAGTTAGCAATTTATTCATCTAAGCATTTTACTCTTACTTTTTCAGAATTATCTCAGATGCACCCTTGCTGAATATTCGATAACTTCCATCTGAATTTTTCAGGACAGTACTCATGGACTTCCTAACAGAATTAAAGGTGTAGACTTTGTATAATGCTTCTTCTGGTATTTCATTTCTAACATCCTGATAATCCCGTTTTAAATCCAAAAGAAGTCCCAACAAGGCACATTCAGTTTTATTACCAACATGACGAGGTAATCCACCCTCTTTCTCTGGTGGCTGTAAGAGAAAAAGGTTTAGAGGCTAGCTAGTATCATCTTGCTTCTCTACGACACTTTAATGTATTATATAAAACAGAAGCAGCATTTTAAAACAAAATTACATAGGGAACCTCTATTAACATAGGCATTTCAGAGAGGGACAGAGAAAGATGAAGTAGAAAGGAGCTCTGGGACGAGAATGACACGGATTCCAATCTCAGCTGTGCCAGTTACTAGCTACATGAACTTTTGGTAAGTTACCCAAAGGCTGTGGTCCTTGGCTTCAGCATCTGAAAAACAGGAGCACTTATGACCCAACAATTAAATAAGACATGTGAAGTTTAAAGTTGGTTCCTGACACATAGTGGGACTTAAACTTTAATTCCTTTCCTTTTCCTGTTTTCACTGAACATTTACATTAAATAATTAAAAATTAAATCTAAAATTTTTATGGCTTAAAATAAAAGTTTATCCATTAAAATAAAGCACTGTTGCCTGAATACAATATATATAAAAGCTTTATTTTTTCATAGTATCTTCAAAAGTTTCACCTCATGTAATCATCACAACGGTATCAAGGGCAGATGTGACTGTCTTTACTTAATTGAAGAAAGTAAAGCTCAGACTTCCAGCTAGTAAAAGGCAAAGCTAGATCTACAACCAAAATCCCCATTACTTTCCACTCCAATAATCCAACTCATGTATATTGTCATTAAACAACTTGTAATATTAATTTTGTTCATAATCTTTGTCCATAAATAACAAGAACACATATCAAGTGAAATAATTTCATGCTTTGTTATAAGTAAGACTTTTAAAACTTGCAAAGTTGAAAATATTTTATTTTAAGATAGTACAAGTCTAGAATTATTTCACTGAGTTAGTTCCAAAAGGTCTAAGCATCACCTGACTGGTAGGATGTATTGAAAAACAAGAACACACAGCAAACATATAGAAAACATTATTTTAAGCTGAAAATCTGGTTTCAAAAAAGAATGACAATTGACTATCTACAAAAGTCTTTATTTTAGTTATAAAAGTAGGATGACCTGGTCTTTCACAAAATAAACTTAAGAATTTAAAATCAAGAAGTTCTTCTGGTTATAAGGCTTGAGCGTGTCTAAATACAGGAAATGAAAAATGTCGGAAAAGAAAATTACAGGTAAACAAAATGTGTATGTGGACCAATAGATTTTGTTCACAAAACAAACTGTATCAAAGAAACATACATTAAAAGGCTATATGCCTTTTAAAAATCAATTTTCATGTATAAATTATTAAAGAAACCTACCAGTATTTTTGATGTATAAGCACAATTCACAGAAATTCCTGTTACAAGATAGGACAAGATATTTGGTGGAATAGCTTCTGGTTCAGGAACCTTTTTATAATGTTTTTCATTTATGTAAGCTTGAACAACTGTCATTCTGTTCATCGTCAACGTTCCTGTTTTATCTGAACAAATGGCTGTAGCATTTCCCATGGTTTCACAAGCATCCAGATGCCTTACTAAGTTATTATCTTTCATCATTTTCTACAGTGACAAAAAAAATCTAGTTAAGCTGCATATAAAACCAACAGCCTCATCACATTTAAATTATAAACTGCTTAAAATCAGAACAAAAACTCCCAGCTGCTCATATATACAGATACACAGTACAATCCAGGAATTTAATACTATAAGAATTATAGTTGACTTATTCAATTCAAACAAAATTTTTGAGGTTTCAATAATCTGACCACTGCATAACATAATGTCTAGTAAATGAATAGATACCTGTACCCATCTGCAAATCACATTGACTCTACTCCTCCACAACCTTCTGTGAGGTATACTCAAATGACAAGAGCAATGACAATCTGTACTGTAAGTAGAGGTACTTACAGCAGTGTAAGAAGATGTTACACTTAAGGATTAAGTCTCCTTATAAAGTGGAAAATAAAAGATTCTTATATCAACCACCAAGGAAAAAGCAGCCTGTAACAATTAAAATATATAGGTTGTGGGCATGTAGTTCCCTGATTCTTTTTTTGACTCTGATAGATTAAAGTTAACATACTAAAAACCAGAGTGGGTTATTTTTATCTTTTCCACATGCTGATGCACTTGGTATTCTCACCCCCTGGATCATCTCTCTTACTTACAAGTACAAAAAAGATAATTTCTAAAAAATTAAAGAGTTTTCACAGTAGTCCCAAAAGGTATTTAAGTTAAAACACTTGATAACACTTGATAATTAATTCTGAAAACATATGTGAAATCGGTTAAAAATAACAATGTTGTTTTTCAAAGTGTGTTCTTTGACTACTAACATGCAAGATGTTGCAAAAAAACTGGTTCCCTAAAGAAATAAATATGGGGAAGATGATGTGTACCTCCAAAATTACTTGTGATTTGAATTAATATTAAAGAGTAAAAGAATGAAGTTCTTTCTTCAGTAAAGAAAACATGTTCAATTTTGCACTAACATAGGATGCATAAAAACTACACCTCAGTGAAAAGAACAGTAGTTGGTAGCATTTAAGGTAAACATAAAAGGTTAAAGAATAGTAGTTAAAATGCTCTCATTTTCTATTGAAGGGACTCAAATCAATCCTGCCTATATCTTTTTGATAAACTGAAAAATTAGTATCATTAATGACTATTTAAAATGAACTAATGACAGTATTGGTAAAATGACTGATACATGTGTCTAAAATCTGTTTACATCATTACTTATAATTATCTTAAAAAATTTAAAACTACAAATAATCACATTGTATTTCATCATCACTTTGATACATTTACCTATTTTTGAAACAAAAGATGTTAAATGTCTGAAAAAAATAACTTCTAACAGTAATGAAAAAAATATTCTTATCCTGACAGGGCTGTTGTAAAATACCTGGGAGTACTGGGACAAGAGTTAGAACAGAAACAATGATTAATTACTTCATATAGCTCAATGTCATCAATGGTACTTAAGGAGAACTGCTAATTAACAACAGTAATTGACAAGAGCAGCATTTTTTAAGTTTAATTTTACTTGTGAAGCCATTTAGAAAGAAAGATTAACACTGTCCAAGATAAACCTTTTAAAATCACCTTTTCTGTATAAACTATAAAACTGATAAAAATAAATTAATAACTTTTGGATTGCTGTTTCAGGTAAATAGCAGTTAGCAAAGCCATCAAAGCACAATTTTTTAGCATTCTACTTGGAAAACAATAATGACTGAGCTACCGTAAATTGAGTCGTCCAAGAAGGTGACATGTGATGAGCCCTGAATAAAGTAAGAGATGATTCGAAGGAAGGAATAAATGAGCTGTGGGAACATGGTTGGGATATGTGAAAACTGCTGGAAGAATGCTGAGGTAGACCAGAAGGAGAAAGTGGTAAGCAATTAGCATCAAGAGGTAAGCAAGAGCCAGACTAGGCAGGGCCCTCAGGCCATTGGAAGGAGCTGGGATTTTATTAAGTGTCTGAAAAGTCACCGAAGTTTTACGCAAGGTAACAACATGCTGAATAACTGTTTTTAGGAAAATGAGTCTGCCTACCTTGTGAGGCAATGAGAGTAGGAAAGTGGAAACAAGGAAGTTTTAGGATGTTGGATTGCAGTGAACCCTCTTTGCTCTTATACCACAGGTAAATGACATTCTTAATCTTACAAATGGGAAAAAGGAGGGAACATGACTTGACGACATAACTACCACACAATGACAATTAAGGCGGAAATTTGCCTAGCAGAGCTGTGCTTAGTTTTGTGGCAAGGCTGTCCTCCAAAGAATGTACACATCTCTATGTACAGGGATCTTCATTCAGCTGGGGGAAGAGAGGGAATCAATAAAAGCATTTCTAAAATGTAAACAAGTGTAAATTTATGGAATTCTTACTTCCAGAATCAGAAACAAGACTAACCAGATGTACATTTTCAACACCAGCTGGGGCTTTAAACTTAGCACATCTCCTTAAGCATTTCTACTTACCTTGACTGAGTAAGCCAATGAAATGGTGACTGCAAGTGGAAGACCTTCTGGCACGGCTACCACTAAAACTGTAACTCCAATAATGAAGAATTTCACAAAATACTGTATGTAAATCGGTGTGCACTCAGCAAGCCATGGTCTCTTCTGAACCCAGAATGTATCAATTACAAAATATAATACTAGAATGATAACTGTGATGGCAGACATCAACAAACCTTTCAGTATACAAAGAAAAGAAAAATGTAATTATTTAAATATTCCAGACATGACCCACTGTCAGTTACAAACTAGCCACTGGAAGAATAACTGGTTTGGTTATCCCTTATTTTAATTTCTCTGGGAAAGTGTTAACCTCTTTTTAAGCACTTGACATTGTCCTATTTAATTTTTGCATCCAAGTATAGTCCTGTCCTCAGAACGGGGGGAAACGTGTTCGTGATTTTTTCCTAGACTTAATTGTATCTTCGATCTTCTACTAAAGCTGAGACAAAATAATAGGGAGTGACAAGGAAATACCAAAAGTTTAGTAATAAACTGGTGCTTTACATGTTGGTAACTTGCCTGTTGCTGAAAGAGAATCCAATAAGAATCTGATGAATGAGGGGAACTGAAATTAAATATTTGATGCTACCTTTCTTATTAAAAAAATTATCTGAATTACTATTTTTAGTCTATTCTTATTACTTCATTAACTTAGAAGCAAGAGGTAATCATATATTACTAATCATGCACCTCTCTATTTTGTGTAAATAACACAAAATAGACTAATTTTGTGCCTCTAATAATATTAAAAAATAAGGCAAGTCTATATTTCTGGGTCTAATAATCCAATCCAATGCTTATTAGATACCATCATTATCCTAAATCCACCCTTATCCCAAACACTATAGAGTCAATAGTACCATTTGCCTACATATTACCAAAAAAAAGTACTACTATTTGCTATTAGATAATAAACTTCTTGAGGACAGAAATAAAAGCTTTTTCCAACATATTCCTAGGAATTAACAGGATAAGCAATTTTAGTGATTTTAATAACATGTGCTGATTGACAAAGGTGATACTGCTAGAGGGCATGCTCTTTTTCTCTAAGAACTACTTTTCTTTTTTAACAGAGTAAGCAGTTCTCTCAACATGCGTCTTCTAGTGATGGCAACAATTCAGTAATTGTAAATGTAATAACTCAGTAAATTATTGTCAGCCTCACCAGGATGATACTCTAATCCATTTATTTAACTAAAGCATAACTTTTAGAAAAACATAGACTTCAATTTTTCATAAATACTAAAAAGAACAAAATGTGTGGTAAATTTTCATTTTGTTAAAATATAGTCGGGTAACCTCACTGCTAGCCTTCTATATTGTTCCCCAAAATTCAGAGGTGAGAGCTTGGGGCTTGTGAATAGGGCCGACTTAGGCATCAATCCTACCATGACCACTTATAAGCTAACTGGCAGAGGACGTGGTCCTCCATGTAAAGTGGGGATAACAGCCTCTAAGCTGCAATGAATATTACAAGGATCTATAATAACTCAAAAGGCCGGGTACATTGCGAATAAAACTGAAAATCTTTTTAACACCTCTTCCACTCACAAAGCAACGATTTTTCAGCTCTATGTCAAAAAATGGTTTTTTTTAAGCAGGAAGGTGGTGTATTTTAAAACAAAACAATTTATTTCCTTTGTATATCATACCTGCTTTGCCAATCTGAACGGCCAGCTTTGTAAGTTTCCCTTGTAAAACAGATTTTTCTTTCTTTGGCAGATTTGCTTTCTTTTTGTCTTTTTCATCACTGTCTCCACCATCTTCACTCTTCAAAGGCTGCATTTCCATGGCTGCACCATCCTGGGCTTTTGCTACATTTAAGAGCAAATGTAATTTCACTGCATTTTAAAAGCACGCATAACTTGACATTTTGAAGCAAGTTTTGATAAAAATCAGTTTTCTTTCAGAAACTAGAAAAGATTTAAACATTCTGCTTTGTGTATGCATGTGTGTATCTACCCAGAGAAAATAAGACAACAGTGAGACTTGGTTGTGAAACTCTGTGCCAGATTTGAGAATGTTGTGCCAGGTAATACAGATGACGTGTGAGAAGAATAAACTACGAACTAAATCATTTCTCTTCCCCTGTGTTCTGTTAGGTAATGAGACTTTTTCCAAACATCATAAATCCCTTCCATATAATTTATGTCTGTAATGTACAACATTACGTATCATCTTACACATACAGAAACACCTATGTGTACAGATTCTTAAATAGATGCAAAAATATGTTATATATATATTTTTTTGTGCATTTTTACTAGTGATAATATAGTAACCACTATTATAATACCCCAAGTGTTTAAGTTGAAAGTTACCTACATTTGGATTTTTCTATACTTGCAACCACAAATCAAAATTAAAATGTTATTGACATTGTGAAGGCAGCATGATTAAGGCACTAATAGGATGAGTTTTACCAAGTTAATATAGATTACTGATTTCCCTTGCTACATGTATCTTATACTTTTGGATAAATACACTACACAGTAGATACATTTTTGGACATAATGAAAAGAAGCTAACTGCACTTTTATCCTCCTGAATTACCTTTGTTGCGATTCTCAATAGCTCCATCTTGTTTCTTATCTGTAGGAACAAAATAGGAATAAAAGCTTTCCAAAAGAAATGAATACAGGCATGCTAAATTATGCAAAGGTAGTTCACATTTCTGTAGCAGCACTGTTACACAACGGTATGTGTGTTTGCATGTGCGTACAGATTAGAAAGCATCTGGCTTGTAATGACCTACTCGGTCAATCACTCACTGGGTCTTAACTTTTGCATCTATACTTGTTTTATTTCTCTGTAAGGTTTTATTCTTTTTTTATGCTGTAATAAACCCAAATATAATACAAGAGGTTTTCAAATTAAATACAGATATAATCCTAAGAAAGCATAAAAGGACAGGGGTAGGGTGGGAGGCAGAAATGTCATAGAAATACAATAAGCAGGAGAGCTCAATGGGAATGAGAACAAAAACATCATGCATAAAGACAGGGGAGGCAAGTACTATCAGTTAATATAATTCTAATAATTGGCTTAGATTTGGAGAAAAGAGAAAGATGAGAATGTCTGAAGCAATCAAGTCATCAAGGAGGGAATGGGTCCATTGTTTGGACGTGGACAGGATAATATTAGAAATGACAAAGAGGAAGCAGAATCATGCAGGCTGTATTTCTTCCAACTACTCTATCAAGAAGAACTATCTTCAAACTGGAAAACATGGAACAAATGTGGTCAAGAAGGAACAGAGGCTCAAGATAAATGAGGAGATAGTAAGAAAATACCTAGCTCCTTTCAATGACCTCAAGTCTGGAGAGAGACCAGAGAGCCACATTCCAGACTACTAAGGGAACTGAGACAGATTACCCTACCCTGGACTGCTTTTGACTAGGAGGAGGGCTGGAAGTCCAGATTAAAAGAATGTGTCTGGTTCTATTAAAAACAAAAATAACACAAGAATCAAAAAGGGTAGATAATGAGTTAGATATTAATTCCTGAGAATACCTCTGACTGGGTTAAGAAAAACAGGGATACAAGATATAAAAAAGGCTGCTTACTGAAAAAGACACTGTGGAATCAGCAAGAACAAAGTCATGATACAAACTTCCCTTTCTTTTTTAATAGGGCTCCTTGACTAGACTCCTATAAATTAGGATGGGGTATGCCAGATGGTTAAGAGTGCAGACTCTTGAGCCAGGCAAGTGGGTCTGATCTGCCACTTACTAGATTTTTGACCTGGAACAAGTTACATGATCTCCATAAGCCTCGGGTTACTCAACAGGAACAAGAGTCTGCATCTTATGATGGTGATGATTAATTAGATAATGCAAATAAAGCATTAAATAAATGGTATCATTACTACTGGTTTTCAAACTGCCTTCCATTCTACCTAAGGAGGCACATGGGAGGCCTGTGGTGAGAGACAGGAAAAATCTAGAACGTGGAGCTTGCTACCCTCACTCGCAGCAAGAACTTTTCAAACACGTTTTAGTTTGAAATTAAGGTTTCATACCTAAAGACAAGCCCAAAGAACAATACACCTAAATATTAAAAACACTTCTGTAGTTAGAGCAAACCAAGATTTTTAGTGAGGCATTTATTTTAGATCTCAAAATACTTACATGTGTGAGAGAAATATGGGCTTACTGCTCTAAGTTAACATTAAGCAAATTCAAGTGGTTAAACCACAGTAAACTGCTGTCTCTTAAAGGGAAAAAAAACTTTGCAGGAATGATCCTGAGTGGAAGAAAAGTGTGGTACAGCAGATACTGAGAAGCAGGGTGGGGAAAACTTTTTTTAAAAAAGTACCATGCTGCCTAACTAAATGAGTCTAAGTTGTCTCCTTATGTATGATGGATTTTCTTACACGATCTTGTAGATGAACTACAGTTATCAAGTTTGCTGATGACAGATTACTTGGAAGGACAGCACATATAATGGATCACATTAAAGATCTTTGTATCTAACAATGAGCTGAATATTAACACGACAAGCATAATAGGTGTCAGAGTGAAGTCTTGGTCTTATGTCCAAAAACCAACTCCACAAGTACAGACTGGAAAATCTGCATAAAAAAGTTGAAAAAGATAAAAATCTCAATGACACCAAAATGTAATAAATAAGGCTGTGACAAAGAAAGCTACTACTAAAGTAGCGAAAATATTAGCAAACAGGAAACAAGAGTTTAATTCATTTTGCGGGTCAGATGGCAGGGAGATCCTAAAACTACAGAATAAACAGAATGAAGGCAATGGAAGTGTTCAAGGAGATGATGAATTTACTCCACGGTAAAGGGGATTGATACCTTTACTAAAAGACTCTCTGGGCTATTTAATCTAAAAGAAAAACTCCCCTTCCAGTAATCCTACCACTTGAAAGTGCAATATTGGATAACAATGTAACTTTTCATAGAATTTTTCATATCATATCTCACGAAAGAAGTGTATGTTTTTGTACCAGTTCTTACAACTTAGCTGTGATAGTTCCAAATACCAATTCTTACAGCAAATTGCCATTCTTACTTTTCTTTTCCTTCTTCTTCTCATCTTTCTTCTCTTCCTCTTCACCTCCAGCTCCAAGTAAGGTAAAGATAATTCCAGTTTGAGAATTTACACCTACAGCAGTAACTACCATTCTTCCAGAGCCTTCCATTACGTGAGTTCCTACAACAGAAAACTTGTTTGTCTTTAATATCCTTAATATTTCATAAAATAAACTCAACAACTAAAATATTAAATAAAACATAAGTTCTTATGTTTAAGGTTTTAACTCTAATCACTCATATCTGTGTTCAATGCTCAACTCTACCACTCATTTATCATGTGATACTGGGCAAATTATAATATCTCAATTTGTCACTGATAAATGGATATAACAGATCTATAATGAGACTCAAACCTATAAATGTTCAGTGCTTAGCACAGTGCCTAGAATTTGTTGTAGGGGTTCAGTAAATGTTCAATTTTTTAAAATTATAACATTATCATCCTCAGGACATTTTTCTGAGAAATAGACTGCTTATTAAAGAAATGTGCTTAGAACCAAAGGCACACCACAGCAACACAAGTCACATACCCCACATCCATCTCCACAACCTCAACCTAAGCCAGACTTTTATCCCAGCCTGCCTAGATTACTGCAGTAACCTCCTATCTAGTCTATCCTTCCAGTTCATCCTAAAGTCAGTTTTAATCTTCCTAAAGTGTGATTTTTATCCTAAGCCTCTCATGGCTCAAAAATGTTTCACCCTACATTGTCCACTAGACTAAGTACAACATCTTCACTTTAAGACCAACCAACCTTTCATACTTTCTCACCAACTATTTTAACATAAAATTACATTACAGAAATCTGGGGAGCAATCATGGGAATACTGATTGAATTCAGACTGTCCCTTGCAACAATTTTGAGAGTTGGCAAGCATTTTTATTCTTCTTTTCTAGAAACTTGTCCAATATTACACAACTATTAAGTGGCAAGGCAAAGATTCAATCCTGCTCTGTCAGAGGTTAGAGGAGTGTAATCTTACAATATAATGCTGATAAATTTGCTTATAGTTCTCCAGTTTGGACAGCCACATCTTTGTACCTTTTATCATTCGTTAAAAGGCTTCCCACCTCTCTAATATTTTGGTGAAATTTAAGAAGCTTTCAAACTTAATTCTTTTAACATTGAATTAAATATTCTTGACAGGTATCACTCCTTTGATCTCCTTGTTTACAACCACCTGGAGGACAGGGTCTACCATCATCTTATTTAACAAGTCAATAGTCACAGCTTATTTGCTAAGATCATAAAGCACATGCACTTACTCCATTACCTAAGAATTTATACTTGACTATTAATTAATTATGGAGTAACTTTTCCAATACAAATTTTTTAGGCCTTTGGTTTTCTTGCTTTCAATATCTATATTCTAAATATTTCACTA
This sequence comes from Anoura caudifer, assembly GCA_004027475.1. Lineage (NCBI taxonomy): Eukaryota > Metazoa > Chordata > Mammalia > Chiroptera > Phyllostomidae > Anoura > Anoura caudifer. Next base: position 593,823 of record PVKU01000122.1, read on the forward strand.
ATTATTAGTTTCTTTTCCAGTGAAAATGCAAGGAAAACAAGAAATAAAATTCAGGATAGTGAAACAATATTACTGAGCAAATACTATGTGTAAAAGACAATAGTTTCTTTTAGTAATTCTGGCTTTTGGTACATTTCAATTCTTTATGTTCTGTTCTTCTTTCCCATAGGTTATTGTATGTTGGCAGTTAATGTGCTCAAAGTAAACAGTTTTGTTCTGCTCATACCCCTACTGCTAACTGAAACACTGCTTTTAAAAATCTAAATTTAAGAAGCCAAGAACAGCAGTGAGAGATGGCATCAAGAGAATAAATTTAAAAATGAATGCTTCTCATGTTTTTTAGTACATTTTTGGAATACAGAAATAAATGCAGAAAACTTTCCTACCCATACTGCCATAAGAAACTCCATAAAGTTATTTCAATCTTTTCTTAAGCATGGAAAATTTATTGAGTTCTCTTGGTATATTGGGTGTGTTGGGAACCTGAGTATATATAAACTTACCAGAAATTTCTGTAAAAACAAGCAAGCACCAAAGTTCAGTTAAAGGATGTTAACCTGAAGCTCTTAGGTAAGTAAGGTAGATGTACATAAAAGTTCATAAAGTATATATGGCAAAAAGGCAGAGATGACTATTCACCAAATTATCATGGCCCAGCTAGTCTATGGAGATAAGACAGGATCAAATAGCTTCCTTCTCCTTTGGAAAGACTGTAGATTTTATTTGGTTAACATTAAATACTGCTTCTCAGAAGCATGGCAAGAAACAAGTAAAATAAGTATACTATGTATATATATAAATACTTATCCTTCCACAAGGTCTGTCCAGAAAAAGTATAGCCATTGTTAATATAACAAGAACACTTTGTGCAACTTCAACATAACCTGGCAGCTGAGGAGAGTGGACTGGAATGCGCATGCATAAGTAATGATGACTTTACTGTACTAGTCAGTGGGAGCAGAAGATGGGCTTGAGTGAGCATGTGTACTGTGTGGCCACTGCATTCAAAATAACTGAGCAAGTAGAGCAATGAATCTGCATTCAATTTTGCATTAAGCTGCAAGATTCCTCTTAGGAAACTATTCGGATGATTCAGAAGGCTGCAGCTATAAGCAACTGGTGACCGGAAGCTTTACCACGACAACACACCCATTTATGCATCATGTCTTGTGCAGTGTTTTTGGGAAACATCACATCACCCAGGTGGCTCAGCCCCCCTCCTACAGCCTAGATTTGGTGCCTTGCAACTTCTGGCTTTTCCCAAAACTAAAATCACCTTTGAAAGAGAAGAGATTTCAGACTGTCAATGAGATTCAGGAAAATATGATGGGGCAGCTGATGGCGATTGGGAGAACTGTGTGAGGACCCAAGGTGCCTACTGTGAAGGGGACTGAGGCATCATTGTCCTACGTACAATGTTTCTTGTATCTTGTACTTTCGTCAACAAATGTCTGTTTCGTATTACATGGCTGGATACTTTCTGGATAGACCTCATTTATCCAAAGTATTTCTGCATATTTGGAATAAATTACACAAAACCACACCAATCTAAAGAAAAACCCAAATAGTGTACAGATATTCTTATTGGTATAGGATATTGAAGGAACACAAATCTCAAGATTTCTTTCAAAGAAATGTTAGGTCTGTATTATAATCGAAACTTTTACCCTATTTATAATGGTGTTTATAAATGTACAAACATGTAATTACTCTGATATTTAGTGGTGGGATGTTCTGCAATATGCCTTTTTGGCACATACTTAAAAATGTTAAAAAGTTTAACCTGAGTTAAACTCAGGTATGTGCCCCTAAGTTGTGATTCTAACTGAACTGACCCTTGTCACAGGTTTGCCTTGGGTTTCAGTAAAACCATGTTCAACCAATTGAAATGTAAAATTCAGAGAAGAACTGAAAAATTATGGCTGTCAAATTACTGAATAGTTAAATCAGCTGGGATCTCCTTATAATGTATAGAATGTTAGCATTTCATTAACATCTGAAAATGATAATAGAAGACAAATTGACAACAATTTGCTTCTTCCACAGCCTAGTATAATTCAATCTAATATATTTTAGAAGGCAGCTTATAATTGTTCCCATTACCCCTTCCATTTCATTTCCAATTAACCTTCGGTCAGGTTATTATCAGACAACCACTTCCTGCCCCTTTCAAACAGAATACCCTCACCTATACAAATCCTTCCCTTGTCCATTCTTAGAACATGTCTTAGCCATATGCAAATTTAATCCTGTCTAGTAGATGTGGTGCTACTCCTGGACCTAGGGTTGATTAGTCATATAATCTTTGAGAAATAGTTTATGTTTTTAGACTCTGTCTTCGGTAATTTAACGTGGCAGTGGGGTTGTGAAACTTCAAAGGTTTTATCAGTTCTTTTTCTCTCTTTTTAAAGATTTTATTTATTTTTTAGAGAGAAGGGAGGGGAAAAAGAGAAAAACATTGATCTTAGCGAGAAACATCCATTGACTGCATCCTGCACATGCCCCAACCCCGGACCAAACAGCAACCCAGGCATGTATGTGCCTTTTGTAGGGAACTGATACAGCGACCTTTCACTTTGAGGAATGATGTCCAACCAACTGAGCCACAGTTGTCAGGGCTTATCAGTTCTTAAAAAAAAAACAAACAAACCACAACCCTGTCCTTTGTAGACCGTAACAGAAAATCCACTAATTTGCTTTAAACACGTCATTCTTCAATTTTATACTTCAACAGGCCATAAATATGATACAGAAAAACAGAGCAATTCAACAAATCATTTAATTTATATTTTAGTTTTATTGTTAAACTAACATTATCTAACACTGATTCTCAAATCTCTTGAGTCTCTTGAACCTCGTTTCCTCATTTGTAAACTATAGCTCTAGATTCAAAGATCTCTATCTGACAGTTTACCAAAAAAATCACTAAGGGTTATAGAGATTAAGCCAGAATAAAATCCAGAATCCACCTCACATTACTAGCTCTCAAGAAAACCGTGTTTGCTGACAATGGTTTTTTGCTCTCACAGCTATGAGAGCAAAAAAAAGTTATAAAAGAAATTCATACCTGATAGAAGTAAGGGATCCTTATCTAAAGACTTCTTAACATGATCAGATTCACCAGTCAATGAGCTTTCATCAATTTTAAGATCATTGCCTTGAATAAGTATGCCATCAGCAGGAAGAAGATCACCTAAAACAAAAAACAATAATGTGCGAAACTGTGAACAAGATTACAATAATTTTACATCTAGTGTCAGATCTGTTCTCTTTTCTACTTACCATATTTTACTTGAGCAATATCTCCAACAGTGATGTCAGCCACAGGTATCTGAATGACCTGACTGCCCCTGATGACAGTGAACTTCTGTTCTTGTTCAATTCGACTCTGCAAACCTCTAAACTGTTTTTCCTTACTCCAGTCATTGAAAGCTGTCACTAATACCACACATACTACTGACAAGAGGATTGCAGCTCCTTCAATCCAACCAGTTTCACCTTCACCTTCTTCTTCTCCAACAGAAACCTCTCCACAAACTATTTGGAAAAAAAGAAAATGCTCATCAAAAAGGATTCTGAATTGATGGCAATAGACATGTAATAAGTTAATTATCATCTTTATATACCTAATTTCACTTATAGCTCTAAACACCTCACTGAACTCAAAGCATGCCATAATAACAAAAATGCTTACTATGTCAATTTCCAGTTCCCTGACTCTGAAGATTCTCAACCTCTGGAAAAGGAGACACTCTAGGACTGGAGAAAATTAAATCCTGATCTAAAGACAAATTATTGATTTATGACACTTGGTTTCTTCAAACGTCACACATTAGGATACCACCACCTACCCTAGAGCATTATCATGAGGATTCAACGAGAAGGCATTTGTAAAGGAAGTAGAGCAGTAGCTGAGACATCCTTTCACACTCAACCAATGGTTAATGCTATTAATAATTAATATGGCAAGCAAGATACCCATGAAAAGTATTATGTGCTTTCCATGAATCATGCTTACTTACTATATTAATTTTACTGGAATATGATTAAATGTTAGCTTTCATAACATGAAAAGTTAAGTAAAGTGTTACTCATTAACTCAACTATTTGAGCACCTACTCTACATATCGGACACCAGTTCGGGAGCTAGGGATGCAACAGTGAATAAGACATACAAGCTCCCTCTCCTCAAAGAACCTATCTTCAGATTGGTAGGTGCAGATGAAGTATAAAGAATTCAGATAATAAAACACAAATAATGAAAATCAGGTATCATAAATGCCATGAAGAATATAAAGCATGATGGCATGCTTACAAAAGAAGAAAGAGGGCTAAGAATACCTGGGTGAACAGAGAAGGCCCCTCTGAAGTGTCCATGACATTTGGGCTAGGAGCCAAATGATAAACAGTAACTAACCATATAGCTCTAATGGAGTATCATTACAGGGACAGACCGAAGTCAGTACAGAGGCTCTATGGCAGAAAAAAATTTGAAAAAGCATAGAGAGTGAAAAAAAAGCAAAAACTCAAAACTCTAGATTCAATCAATGGTAAAGAAATAATGGAACAGTGCTTTTTGGACTTTGGGATGTAATTTATCTGTGAGTCCAAAATCAATTCAGTGGGTCATGACCAGCATTTTGAAAAATGAAACAGAACAAAATAGAAAGGATATACATGTAGTAAAGGTACATGCTGTTTCTTAAAAGCTTACTTTATTTATAAATTCATATGAAGGCATATGTTCTCCTGCATTCCTACATAAAGTTCTTTCTGGTTGAGGGTTGAGCTGAAATCTCTGAAAGTCAGTGGTTTGCTTAGGACAGGCAAAGCAAGAAAACGATGATTCAGAAGAAAAGAATGAGTAAATGAATGACATTAGAAACAATTAAAGTGTATTACAGAATAGTGGGCATGAACTGAAGAGAGAATTGAGGTGCAAGGCTGTTGAATAAAGATTTATCTGGGAGAGTTATGAAGGACAGATGAAGGAGAGAAGACAGAGGCTAGAGTAAGATCAACTGGGGATAAAATAGAGAGAATGATGTAAACATTCACAAAAAACTTGCCTCATATATCATGAATGTGTAATAAAATTTTCCAAAGACTGTACTACATGTGCTAATAAAGTGCAATGAATGCAGGAGCAGGTGGACTTTGAGTCTCTTAATAAAAGGGCCTGATGACACTGAAAACTCTAGATTATCTTCCCAGTTGGAGAGAATATCAGTATCTCCCTAAGAAAATTTGGGAATGGGCCTGTCGCTACATCCTACGAATTCCGATTCCATAAAATTTGTCCCGACCTTATTAGTAACAAAATCTACTGCTGTTGAAAATATTTTCCTTTAGTTTTCTTATAGTAACGAGGGGGAAAAAAGTAAAAGTAAAAAGTTTTTAATAATCTGCTAACTCAACAGAATTCTAGAATACCAATTCCCAGTATTCTGTAATTACAGCTGGGTAAACTAAGCACTAATGATTTTAGCAATATGTTGCCAAACATGGTATGAACCTTTTCAGATAAAAAAAAAATACACTTTTACACATCTTCACACCTACCCCCACTCATGCATGAGCACACACAGACATATTTTTGCAAAAACACTTTCAAAATATGGGAGGATATATATCAAATTGGTATAGTTGTAATCTCTGAGAAGCAGGATTTTCAATGAGCAATTCCTATGAAATGTCATTCCCCCCAATACTCTTATAACAAAATATATACTATTTTCTTGTATTATTTAATAAAAATAAAGTTTTTAAACTAAAAACATTTTATTACTAAAACATTTTAAACTAAAAACATGTAATTTGGGTTAATACTGATAAAAATGTTGCCTAAATCCTTTCTTAGCTACATCAGTTATTCTTAACCACAGGCAGTTTTAACCCTTTGGAATACTGGGCAATGCCTGGACACCTCCCAAGGTGGTGCAGTGAACAAGGCAACAAAGACTGTTTCAGTGCAAAATGTCAACAGTGTTGCTGCCGAGAAACCTTGATCTACACTGATCTCAGATAAACTGGCTCATTCCGTGACCAACTTACTTTAGAGGAAAAAGTTTTCACATGAGCTCTAAGTATACCTTTGAAGGAATTACTTCAGATGATTACCTAACCCAACTTTCAGAGTTAACAAGTATCTGTTTAGGTCTTCAAAACTTATAAGAGTGAAGCTTTCAAAAACAAAAATATTTTGGTGAATCACTCTTTCGATATATAAAGTGCTATTGGTTTACTTTATAGCTATTTAAATAGACTGACCAAAACCCAAGCTAGATTTCCTAGCAGTTACAGAATGTACTGTCTAAAATACACATTTTTAATACCTTTTTAAAAAGGAGAAGATGAAATTTAAAAGGGAAATGAAGGCCATAGAAAAGTGGGAGAAAAACAAAACCTTTTGCATCTATAAGTTACAGTGGATTTATGATTCTATAATGTATTTTTCCTCCGGTCAGAATACTTATGTAGTACAAACATTTCTGGAATGGCAAGGAAATTATCAAATCATGTACATAGCAACACATTTTAAGAACTTCAAAATAACAGGGGAAGAGAGTATCACTTTCATAATGATTTTCCGAAAGATGAAACATTATTTCACAATAGTGTTTTAAAAACCTAAAAACAGTGGCAGCACAGACCACATCATACATATGGCTTGGCTCCTTGCCAGACACCTAGTATACATGTACAGGCAGGTTACTTAACCTTTGCGTCTCACTGTAAAATGGAGGTGACACTACATATATCATAAGGTTACTGTGAAAACTGTGAGGTAATATACTAAAAGGGCTACTGAAGGCACTATTGGGGTGTCTAGTACATAGCAGAGTCAATAAATGCTGGTCTGCTGTTATTATTATGTTAATGAGCTTCCTCCCCAGTTTACTTACGTGCATTATCCCCTTCTGGAGGCTGATAAAAAGAAAGGCCCAATGATACTATGGCTGCAATTTCTAATATAATTAAAGTGACATCTTGTAATGCTTCCCATACTAACTGAAGAAAGGTTTTTGGCTTTTTAGGAGGTATAAAATTCTTTCCAAACACTGCTTCTCTTCTTTCTATATCTGCAGGGTTTCCACTTAAACCTAACAAAAAGAAAGAAAATTTCAGTGAATGGTTTTGCTACTTACAAATGAAAATATCTATTTTATTAAAAACACATTTATTCTTTACACTTTAGATTCCAATTCATAAGACCCTGTCAAAACAATTTATTTTTGTGCATTAGTCATGTTCAGAATTTAAATCACTACAAACATGTGCAGTGCTTCAAAATAATATTTTAAGTAGATAACTCAAAATTAGATTAAGAATTTTCACTGTTCTAAACTGCTTATTTACCATACTATCTTATTCTATCTTGTAGACTGCTAGAGACCAGAGCTGATATAACACTTTGATCATTTTTATTATTGGAATTAAACATTTCCATAACCTTTACTATGATGTTTCCCCTCCAAAAAATGGGGAGCTTTATAAAGATATTTATTTTGCCTTACTTATTGCATCTAGGTTTACTTAATCAATGAATACCTTTGATTTCACTTGTATGTAATGAAGAACAATATAAAGTTTATTTATCACAAGCTCTAGCACTTCTCTTACCAACATATCCTGTTATGCTTGGATTGATAAAAGGTTTGCAAGTGACAAAGAGAAGAGGAGAGGGGAGGGGAGAGGGGAGGGAAGGGGAGAAGAGAAGAAGGAAAAGGAAAGGCAAGGAAAGGCAAGACCAGACCAGACCCAGGAAACTTAGAATGACCTTTATTTCAAGTTTTACTTTTAGGATTTATTTTCAATTTAAGAAATACTGACTGACTGCAACTTCTGTCCCCATTAGGGAAATAATATTATGCCTAGAGTGTGGAATTAGAAAGCTATACGGGAAGAGGCTAAGAGAAAGTTGGATGACCATCAATTTTGCCTCCTTCACTCTATTCAACAAATTCTTTAATTTAACCTGTTGATCCTGTCAAATCTAGATATATCCAAATTTGCTAATGCAAAACAGGTACGCATGTACATTACTGTGGGGTATGAGGGGGGCAGAGATACCAGGGTGATATGACTTTTAATTTATCATCACAAATTTGTATTTATAATTAACTTCAATGCCTTTTCTTTTTTGCAAGAGCTCATTCTAAGAGCACATCAAAGGAGAAAGACAGGAAAACAGATTACTGGAAGGCTCTGGGCTGTAAGTGTTTTAGCTATTAATCTCAGTGCAGAGAGAGACGGAGGGTAGGGGAGAACAAAGAAAGTACAGTTAGAATATAAAATGAGAAATAAATATGTAAATTTTAAAGTATTTATTTACTTTGTTAAAGGTACCAAAAATATTCTGAGCATGTTTTCACTAGCAGCTCTAGCAAAGTTGGTCCATACTGGGCAGTTCAAAAAGATAACACATTTCTGATGACAAAAGTCACCAACCGAAAGCTTCCAAAGAACTCTAGGCTTTTAAGAGCCAATGGAAAGAAAGGCAGTGAAAGATTGTAGCAATTGTTATTGGGGGAAAGGCATTTCCAGAGAAGAAACCTGCAAATTATAATTCAGAAACCACACTGTTTCTTCAGACCAGAGCAATGCTTTTCAATCACACCTGCAACAACAGTTAATACTGGTCCCTGGTTTAATAGGAGAATAGGAAAATCAATGCAGTGATGTTTTCCACAAGTTGCTTGTTTTAAAGAACTATATATACTTTGATATGCTATTCTGAAATTGTGTTCTTGCTGCTTTTCAAATTAAATGTCCTTTCTCTTATGAAAGGATGATTATTAAGTAGTGGGTAAGTTTGCCTTATATTTTAATGCTCTTCCTAGCAAAAATAAAAGACTATTTCTCCTCCCATTAGTCTTTGATGTTTTCTAAAAATTTGTGTGAAGATATTGTAATGTTCTATCAGTTTAGTTCACACGTAATAGCACCCACCATTAATTACACATACAACACCAGGTAATCACCACTGCAAATAAAAAAATAATTCATCAAAACTCATATTGGTTATAACAAGGGCCAATATTTTATGTTAATGATGAAAAGAACAACAATAGAGCTTAAGATAGCTTACACATGTATCACGGAAAAAATGTGGGAATGAAAAAAATCAGCTGGTCCTACGGGTTATTATAATTCTTCCATAATACCACCACACATACAAGCACATACCTAGGTCACTATACCAATAAAGTTGTCTGGTTTAGGAATCAGAAGACCAAGTTCCAGTTCACCTACTGAAATCTTGTGTAAGTCACTTAAACTCTTTGAGGGTTAAGGGAGAGCATTAATATTCATTGGTATAACTAATAAGATTGTTTGGAAGGACAAAAGAAAAAAGGTAAGCAGTATGTAAATCATAAATGGCAGGGTAATAGTTACTGAGTTAAGAAAAAGGGAAGACAAGTTACAAAATGAACATTATAGGTTTTAACTCCAATTGGGGGCAATTAATTTCTATTAATATAAAATAATAAGCTTATGTAACATAAATATAATGAAGTTAAATGTTCTGTAACAATCATCTGTTCTTCAACAGATATTTGTTGAATATCTGCTACTTCCAAGGACTGTTCCATATGTTGAAGAGTCAGTACAAACACAAGTCCGACATTTGGCAAGATTATAATATTATACTATATTATATCATATAATATATTAGAGGGAGACAAAAACAATTAAAATAATATGGAGAGGACTGGCATTTATTCTAAGTACAATGGAAATCAAAAGAATCTTTTTTTTTCCCCTCAGAAGTCCCTTTCTGGATTGACTCTTTATAGTAACTTATTTTTATCTTTTTAAAAACATTTTTTATTGATTATGCTATTACTGTTTTCCCAATTTCCCCCCTCTACCCCCCCCCCCCCGCCCTGGCCCTCCAACCCTCCAGCATTGCACCTCCTTAGTCCATGTCCAAGAATGGTACATATAAGTTCTTTGAGTCTTCTCTTTCCCATACCATTTTTTATCTTTCCCTGTCTACCTTATGCCTACTAACCATGGTTCTTCTTCCCTGTACCTTCCCCCCATTCCTCCCTTCCCCCTCCCCTCTGAAATCCCTCCATGTGATGTCCATTTCTCTGGTTCTGTTCCTGTTCTGGTTGTTTGCTTAGTTTTGTTTCCATTGTTTTTCATTTCTTCTAGGTTCATTTGTTGATAGTTGTGAGTTTGTTGTCACATTTTACTGTTCATATTTTTGATCTTCTTTTTCTTAGATAAGTCCCTTTAACATTTCATATAATAAAGACTTGCTGATGATGAACTCCTTAACTTGACCTTATCTGAGAAGCACTTTATCTACCCTTCCATTCTAAATGATAATTTTGCTGGATAGAGTAATCTTGGATGTAGGTCCTTGCCTTTCATGACTTTAAATACTTCTTTCCAGCTTCTTCTTGCCTGCAAGGTTTCGTTTAAGAAATCAGCTGATAGTCTAATGGGAACTTCTCTGTAGGTAACTCTCCTTTTCTCTTGCAGCTTTTAAGATTCTCTCCTGTCATTAATCTTGGGTAACTTAATGATGATGTGCCTTGGTGTGTTCCTCTTTGAGTCCAACTTCCTTGGGAATCTCTGGGCTTCCTGGACTTCCTGAAAATCTGTTTCCTTTGCCAGACTGGGGAAATTTTCCTTCATTATTTGTTCAAATAAGTTTTCAATTTCTTGCTGCTGTTCTCCTTCTGGCATCCCTACAATTTGGATATTGGAACAGTTCAGGTTGTCCCAGAGGTTTGTAAGAGTCTCTTCACTTTTCTGAATTTTTGTTTCTTCATTTTGATCTGGATGAATGTGTATTTTTTCCTTTTGTTCCGAATCGTTGCTTTGAGTCCTGATTTCCTTCCCGTCACTGTTGGTTCCCTGAACATTCTCTTTATTTCACTTTGGGTATCCTTCATTTGTTTTCAATCAGTTCTGTGAGCATTTCGATTACCAGGGTTTTATATTCTCCATCAGACAGGTTGGCTATTTCCTCTTCACTTAGCTCTCGTTCTGGGCTCTACTCTGTTCTTTCATTTGGGCCGTATTTCTTTGTTTTGGCGCAGCTGACAGGTTGTGAGGGGGCGGGGCCCATAGGTAGTCACCCAGGCATGGCAACCCTCTTTGCTGCACTGCCTGTGTAGGAGGGGCCAGAGAGGGAACAGTGTGGCTCACCAGCTCTTCTCTAGTGCACTTTTCAACGGACTCCCAGATTCTGCTGTGAGACTGGGAGCTTTTCCTATCGAGGCAACCCCAGCCATAGCCCACAGCCACCTCTGAGTCCCCTTAAGTCAGCCCCTCCAGTGCAGTCTGCAGAGCTGGGCAGCCAGCTCCACCCCCAATATCTATGCATCACCATGGTTTTTCTGAGTCAGCCAGCCCGGTCCGCCACCTTACTAGTCTGGTTGTTCCGGATGATTTTTTAATTCCTTGGTTGGAGTTCCATGCAGTTTGATTTTTTGGCGCTTCTGTTTTTTTTTTTATTGATTTCAGATCGGCTGTTGTTTTCCTTTTGGTTGTGCAAGGAAGTGAAGGGTCTCTATGCCTCCCTCCATCTTGGCCAGAACCCCAAGAATCTCATTTACCTGAGGTAAATAGTTGTTTGAAGAGGGCAAGAGTAGAGGAAAAAGACCAGTTGGGAGGCTGTTGCAATACAAAGTAAGAGATGATGGTTGCTTGAGTCAGTTTTGGATGTAGAAGCCGAGTGACTTGGATCTGCCAGCTACCTTGCAAAGAGATTTGACAAAACTTGCTGAAGGATGGGGTGTAAATGAAAGAAAAAGAGAAGAATAAAGAATGCAATCTAGATTTCTTTGGTCCATGCACTTAAGTGGATAGATGGTAGAGACATTTACTAAGAAAGAGCAGGCTTTGGGAATTGCAGAATTGGGTGGAAAAAGGGAGGCAAAAAGTTAATGGGTCTCTTCTACAAGTTTACACATGAGATGCCCATCAAACAAATAAGCAAAGCTGTCTAGTAGATAGCTGGCTATCCATATTCCAAACTCAGGGAGAGATGCGAGCCAGAGTCATTAATATACAGATGACTCTGGAGCCATGGGCCCAGTAAGAGTTCAGGAAAGCTACTAGATAATAACAGAGCAAGAGTGAGGCAAGAGCCTTGAAACAATCCAACATTTGACAAGGAAAGAGAAGCAAAAAGCAACAAAGAAGAAACAGAAGGTTAGGGAAAGATGTAATGATGCATAAACAGGTTCATGCAATACTAGGGAAGTATAGAAAAAAAGAGTTTTTTTTAAAGTAGTAGGTAACGTGGCTGACTATGTCAATGGTGTTACAAAGGTTGAGTGAGATGAAGACAGAACATGGAGGCAAGTGACCTTGATAAGAAGTCTTCCAAGCTCAGTGGTATGTAAAGAAAGTCTGACAAGAAAGAACTGAACAGAGAATGGGAATGAGTACATGGAAACAATGAGTATCAACAACTTTTTCTAGAAGTATGATGTAATAGGAAAATAAAACAGTAAAGGTGAATTAAAATGGGTAAATACACCCATTTTGCTTTTTAAATATGAGTGACACATATTAAGGCAAGTTGTTTACCCAGGGTAATGATTAAGTAGAGACACTGATGATATAGGAAACACAAACTAATACTAGAGTAAAGCCTTTAAAGAGGCAAGAGAAAACAGGATCCAGGGAATGGGTGGTAGTCTATTATAGATACAGGAAGATGCTTCCACTACGAGGAGAGAGAAAGCAAAGTTCTTAGGGAAGAGATATAGCTATCTTGGTGGAACTGGTAATGAGACTATGGTCTGAGTTATTAGAACATAGTAGACATGGTATAAAATCATTAAGGACAACTTATGAATAAACGTAACTAGAAATCGTCTGCCTAGTCCTGTTGGCTCAGCTGATTGTAGTGCTGGTGGCAGTGAGGCCAAGGGCAAGCACTACATTGATCTCCTTATGGCCCAGGCAGCTTCACAAGGAAACCATCACAAGCAGCCTCAGAATTATATACTTTTGGGTTCTAAATTCACCACTGTGGGAAGTTTAAAAAAGCCTATATTTATTCTATAAATACATAATAGCTTCAGAGTATTGTTATATATTTGAAAAGGACATATTATGGAATCAAATACAAATTATATCAATGTTTTACAAGAAAATGTAGCTAATACATTTTCTGTGGACTAATAAAATTGTGCCTCAATTTAGGAAATGAAGAGAGTACTGGAATGTAGTAAACAGGTAGGCTGAACTGCAAATCACGGCTAATACACAGCACATACTGTAGTCTCATCAAGTTCTGTATTTGAAATTATGTCCTATTTGTGTGTATGCATGTGTACATGTGTCTGTGTGTGCTGTCACAGTGGTGGTGGCAGCAGCCACCCTGACTTCTTTAAGTGAGGGCCACAGGAAAACATGCAGACCTAGAAAGCATGTAAAATTTTCTTTTTATGTGTATTCTTCTTGGGAAAGAGACAAATACTCTCATCTTATTCCCTATTTTAAAACACAAGACCCCTACCTCCACCAAATTTAAGAGTCACTGTTCTAAAGTCAAACATACACATTCATTCCTAAATGCCTCCCTACCATGAGCCAGCACTATGATAGGCACTAAGCATACAAAGGAAAATGAGTCAGACAGGATGCCTTTCTGACACTTCCCCTCAAAGAGCTCATAGTTTGGTGGGACAGACCAACAAGCAGTCAGTTAATTGCAACCCAGCGGGTTAAGTATTAGGATAGAAGTGGTAAGGATGTGATGGGAGTACACAGAGGGAGCTGGAGTCCAAATTAGAGGGGATTGGGGTGGATAAGGGAATTCTAAGATGTCTAACTTGAGATCTTAAGAATGATAAGAGATAAACAGTCATAGGCAGGATGAGGTAAAATGTTTTAGATGAAGAGATTAGTATATTAGGTAAGAGGCCCAGAAATAAGAGTGACCTTAACACAACAGTATTTAAGTGAACTGAAAATTTTGCTATGCCCAAACACTGAGGAACAGAGTTGGAAAGAAGCAAGGTTAGAGAGGTCAGCAGGAGCCAGATCCCCCAGAGATTTGTTCACCTAACTGAGAAGTCATTCTGAGGGCAACGCCAAACCACTGCTAGCTTTAAGCAGGAAAGTGACAGGCAGCATGGAGGAAGACAGAAAAGACACCAGTTACTATGATGTTACTGAATTACCATAACAGAACACAGTGGCCTCAAACCGGGTAATGGGAAGTAGAGAAGCAGACACCCTTGCCTTAAGACAAAGTTAGGAGTAAGAATTTTCAAAGTCTTATTGACAAAGTGAACAGAAGTAGGTGAAAGATTCCTGTTAAGGGGCCACCTCACAAGGTGGGTAACAGTTCATTGGGAAGGGGAAAAAGAAAAGTATGCTTTCAGAAAGGAAAGTTTGAGAAAATAAAGATGCCTAAAAAAGAATTGGGCTTTCAGCCTCAAAGCTTGGGATAAATACTGAGACAGTGGCTACAGGTGTAGGGATTACCAGCATCTAGATAACGTGTGCTAGGAGTGGCTGGCATCACCCAGTGAGCATGTGTAGATGAAGAGAAGTGTGTACAGAGGAACAGAATCTGAAGCTTGACAAAAGTGAAAGAAAAACATAGGGGCTGATGGGACTTGGCCACATAGAAAGAAAACCAACCCTAAGAGTATATAATGTTCTGAAAGCTGGGAACAGAATATCGTGAGAAGGAAATAGGTCCATTATACTCAGAAAAATGAACTTTTAAAAAAACTCTAAAACTATGCTGCTTTGGCATCAAATACAACTTTATAAAATAATATGTATGTAACAAAGTTAGAGGAACACTAGTGTTACAACCATCTTCAAAAAATTCATAAGCAATGAAATCTAGTGACCTGAGTAGATACTAAATGTATAATTCTCTATTTCTATTACAGCAGCAATAAATTTCTAGGACAAGGTCATGCATAATCATTCATATAAAACCCTTGTTAGTAGCTCTGTGAAACATACATGACTGACACACCGGAGCCCAGTAAATCCTTGCTGAATGCCTGAAAGGGCTGTGCCAACATATACCAGGGCATCTGTGCGTTCTTGCATTAGCCAGTAAGTTAATAATGACTTACTCTGGGCAAAGGGCTGATTTTCTGAGAGAATTAAAATAGATTTTCATGGGTGAACATTAGTTTTATTTATTATACCACAAAGACGTGGTCAAACACACCATTACTAATGGACAATTGCTGTTGACTCTACTCTGATTCCCACCACATACCTTTTGTTTCTTTCTACCACTGTTTCCTTTTATTTCCTTTGATTTTTTTCTCTTCAACTAATTTTAGCAACCAGCATTTAAAAAACTTAGTGTCTCATTTGCTTTTTTACCCTTTACAAA
The DNA here is from genome assembly GCA_004027475.1 of Anoura caudifer. NCBI lineage: Eukaryota > Metazoa > Chordata > Mammalia > Chiroptera > Phyllostomidae > Anoura > Anoura caudifer. The sequence continues at coordinate 609,172 of PVKU01000122.1, forward strand.
TCCATGAAGCCAATGCCTCATACAAAATACCACTCACTACCTGTCTTTAATTTTTATGCCTTCATTTCTACCCTTTGTTTAATGCAGTACAACTGAATGATAAAAATGATACCGGGGCTAGAGATCCGCCTTCTGGAAATCTTATCATTAGAGAGTCTATCTTTCAATATAAAATATATTATGGATAACATAGGAATACATTAAAATGGAAAAGATACCAAAAGCTAGTGTAAAAATAAAAGGATCAGGAAAACTGATTCAGAATACAAATAAGAAAGTAATATAGGAAAACAATAAAGATACAAAAGAAAAAAACTATAGTGGTAATTTCATGCAATTATGATGTTACAAGCAGATAATATTGGCAATAAAAGTATATTCTTGGTTTCTGAGAAGGAAGGACCCCCCCAAAACCTGAAATTTACTTATAAAAAATGGTGTATTTATTGTTACATGTTTAAGCTTCAGTCACCTTCAAAGTACTCTCCATTTGATGAAATATACCTATTGAAACATTTTTTCTACTTCTCAAAACAGTTTTTGAACTCGTTGATTTCGATGCCTTTTACTGCTTCTGCCTTTTTTGTTGTTGTTTTACAACTTCCACATTGACAAAACATTTCCCTTTCAGGACTTTTTGTTTTGCTTCCCCAGATGAAAAAAGTCACTTGGGGTGAGAATAGATATGTAGGGAAGGTGGGGCATGGGGGTCCAACTGTTTTTGGTCAAAAACTGCTGAAAACAGCATGGTGTGGGCAGGTGCACGTATAAATCACCCATCATGAAATGAGCAAACATGTTGAAAGAGTCTTCAAAAAAATTTAATGAAGCTGAATGCAGCCTCTCATTAACACCAGCTAGTGCACTAATACAGATGGGTCCTAGAACACTCACTCAGTAGGAAAAACCTTTGCTACAAGGGGCCTGGCCCTCCAGAAGGTAATTCTGGGTTTTTTGGGGTCCTCCCTCATAGGTGTTTGCTCTAACAGAAAATGCCAAAAACATGAGGTTACAAGTGTTAATTCCAGTCAATTCTGAAATTTATAGTTCTAATTCTTTTAAAAGTAAAGACAGTTAATCAGAATCACTGGGAAGTTTTAAATTTGATAGTCACATCTGGCTCAAAACACTTCATATTGATCAGGACACATACAGTAGGCTTCAAGTCAAGTTAAAGGACTATGCTACTAGAAAACAAGCAATACATTAGCAGGCCAGATGAGGAAGCACACAAATACTGAACAACTTCCTGAAAAGGGCATATGTATCTTAAACACTGATAAACAGAACTTTAAAACCAATTATTTTTTCCATCATGTAATTCCTGCCATCAGAAATACTGTTGAGGGACCACAGGTAACTCTTTCTTAATATTCTTAACTTTTGAAAGGTTTCTGAGCTGAATTTTTATAACAGTAAGTACAATATAGTGATTAAAAGCATGTTCTCTGTAGTCTGACTACCAAGGTATGAATCCGTGCTCTGGGCTTAAGAACTGTGAGACTTTAGGTAAAGTCACCTACCTTTTTTGTGTTGTGGGTTCTTTGTAAAATAGGGTAAGATTGTGGTGAGGAGAAAATCATTAATACTTGTTAAGTGCTAACCACCAAAAAACGTTATGTGTTATCTATCAGTGTTATGTGTTATCTATCATTTTTGTTGTTGCTGGTAAGAAATGTCTTAAGTTGTTCCTCCAGACATCACAGCAATCTCTTATTGACAACCCCAATTATTTCTGATTTTCCTTCTTTACTCATTTTTCCCTTAAGTCCATTATCACCAACTCACTACACATTTCAGTTAGCTGTCTTGTGAATGTCTCCCCCATGCAAAATTAGGACACAAATTTTTGTTATTACTGAATGTATGCTCAAAGCATAGAAAAAGTACCTGCTACATAACAGACACCTGTTGAATACAACACCCCAGAAATTCAGAATGCACATATTCTTACACTTTATTAACATACCTGAAAGTAGGATATAATTTAATTATATATTCTAATTATCTTACAATTAAAACTGCTAACACTAACTCTTTTTTTAGGGTGTTTATAAAATATATGACAATTAACAACCTACATCTAATGAAAGAATATATCAAGAAATGAATTAATAAAAGAACCAAAGGAAAATATGAATTTCAGTTTTACCTAACTAAAATTCATGTACCTTGGAGAATCATTTTAATCTTACTTTCCCTGACTATAAGCAGGTCACACTAACAAAAAAGTACTTGGTGTCTAAATCATTTGTGGGTGGGGAGGGCAGATAAACTCCCAGCAGATTATCCCTGATGACAATTCATTTATTATCATTTGCCTAGTTGATCAGTGATAAAATGCTCATTAGCTTTCTGAGTGAAGTATTTCTAAATTAAACTAAAACTATTTCTTTGGAAATAATACTTTTGTCCGGCTGCTTATTTATTCTTAAACTGTAAATACAAACAAAATGCTTAAAATGGACCTTATCAAATTATCTAAAAAAGTAATTCAGAGTGATAAACTATATATAAACAGTGAAAACAAGAGTTTGCACAAATGTTAACAGAAAATTAAATTCACATTACTAGGAAGATGAACAAGAATTTTCTCAGAACAAGAGAGAAAGTATTTGCACATGTTTATTTAGTAGCATGAGCAGCAACAATGCACACAAAATTTTGAGAGTTAAGTGACAATTTCTAGAGATTAATCAGCGCTTCTATTATGTCGTCAAAGGGGTATATAAACCATCCCCTCCCACAATTAAAAAAATATACTAGGAGGCAAAATTTTCATTTAATTTAATAAACTTCACTATTAAATCAAAATCGATGTAAGGAGTACTGCCCAAAATAATAGCACAAAAAAAGCTCCAGTGCCAACTAATGAAAATTATGTCTATAAAAATAAGAATACATCATGGAAGAGCAGTTAGTTATCAGAAGACAGGCTTTTAGTTAATAGAAGAAGATTACAAAACTATGCTTGGGGAAAATGCAGTTATGTACATATTTGAAACTGAGATTCAGTATCCTCTTTATGAACAAACCATATGTTGTTATATCAAGGGCTTTTTATTTATTTATTTATTTACTTTTATTTTTAAAAATATTTTATTTCTTTATTTTTAGAGAGAGGGGAAGGGAAGGAGAAAGAGAGGGAGAGAAACATCAGTGTGTGGTTGCCTCTCACATGGCCCCCACTGGGGACCTGGCCTGCAACCCAGGCATGTGCCCTGACTGGGAATTGGACCGTGACCCTTTGGTTCACAGCCCGCGCTCAATCCACTGAGCTACACCAGCCATGGCTATCGAAGGCTTTTTAATGTTAATGTCTCCTACCAATTTGGTGATCATGAGACATCCAACAATCAGGTTTTAAATACAGTAAGTACATATGGTTGAGCTAAAGAATGAGAACAGGGTTTTAATATACAAATCTTTAAGGTGATCTAAAGTTAGCTAGCATTTCAAAGTGGGTCTGCATAATGAACTCCAAATTTTGTCAAATTGCTATCTCTTAATAGCCATGGGTCTGTTCTTGATACCCTGAACTTACATTAACACGGATCTTAGCTACCTTAAGATGCTACATTTAAAAAATAAATTTTAAAAATAATTTTAATGTTACCTAAAATTCTTTAATAATTTTGGAAATAAATTTTTGCCATTAAACTTTTCCCCCCACAAGCAGTCACATGGCATAAGATGTTTCAGGAAAAAAAATGTTAAGAAAAACACTTCTGCATAATTTCTCTAGAACTGGCTTTCCAATACATTCTAATAGTTTCAGCGTTACTAAACTATCCATCCCCACGAAAATAAACTGTTGTCATCAATTTCCATCCTTATGTACTCTTCCCCCTCCTTTGCAGTTTGAAACCACCTAACATTAATTTTATGTTCAACATGATCACTGTAGAAAAGACCACCCTTCTCAAACTATTTCAAAGACCATAATGCAATGAAGTTATAATGAATTTTCCTTTCTTGATTCTCAAAAAGAAACTTACTACAAACCAAGAATGAAACCGAAGGCTTCTGTGAACACAGGGAGGCTAAACAGAATTCTAAGATTGAAAACTATTTTTAATCAAAAGAAATGACTGTCAGGTAAAAAACTGCCATCTAATCTCCAACTGCTTTAGGACCGACTATATGAACTAATTATTAAAGTTCAGGTTTAAAAACCACTCAGCCAGCTACTGGCAATGACGACTGTTTTAAGTCACCTGGCAAAATGAAGAACAGTGAGCAGGGTTTATTTCCCCTGAATGCCTGGAGAGCTACCGAGCCTGGTGCCATACTATGAGGTCAAAGGGAAAGACAATCTTGCTATTTTAAACAAGCAGCAATAATATGTACAATGGTACAAAATATTTCTTCCCTTCAACCAAAGAAAAAATAAATTAATTTGCAACATTATTTCTTGATCTAAAGTTACTTTAACTGTGCCAATCTAATAGTTAACTCACCTTGAATGTCACTAAAATTATGGCATAAGCATACAAACAGCCAAGACAACATAAGCATGATCAATGTAAGCAAGTACATAGTGCTCCCCACACAAAACACTAAAATCAAATGTAATAAAACTCACCTTCGTTGGGAGATGTTTTCAACCTGGTGCAAATTCCATAGACGTCTCCATAGCTTTCCTGTATTTTTCGTAATGCATCTGTAGACCTGAGCTCCATGAGAGCCCGCAGTTCTGCGAGCGTAATTCCGAAGTCTCCATCATGATTAGCTTCCTTCAAAGAGTTTTTCACTCCACTATATGAAACGGAGTTGTTTGCCATGTCGCCCATTACAAGTATAATTTTTTAAAGGAAAATGTTTCCCAAAAGATTCTAATTTTCACTTGACGTATTTCCAGGATGAAAATCTTTTAAATATGAAAATCTTTCTTAAACCAAACACTCATTGTATGACTTTGTAAAGCAGCATCAGCATTCCCCAGAGAAGTATCTTGACCTTTGGCCCATGACTAGTTTATTCACATCAATCATGAGATATATGCATCTGTAAGAAGAAAATATAAGTTACTAAAATCCATCTTAGAATACTGTGCATGTAAACAAATGTCATCAGGTAAGCTAATTAAAACTCATCATTTAATCATAAAAATAACTCTAATCTCATTCCTTTACAATGTTATGCATGATAGAAGATTAAATAGTAACCTCTAAATAAAATTGTATATCACATGACTAAATAAACCTGCATTTCACATGACTGAATTTTATGGTTCATTCAGTATTATTATTATTATCAGTTATCATTAAGTATTTACATTCCAAACACTATGCTAGTTGCTTTAATTTCATTCTCATTTAATCTTCACAATTTAATCCCACCAGGTGTTATTACTCATTACTCTTTTTATCATTATTATTTAATCCTCACCCGCTGTTTTTACTGACTTGAGAGAAAGAGAGAGAAAGAGAAACATCAGCTGGTTGCCTCCTGTACACACTTGGAATCAAACCTACAACACAGGTATGTGCCCTGACCGGGAACTGAACCTGCAAACTGCTCTGGTATACAGGATGACACTCCAACCATGTGAGCCACCTGGCCAGGGCTACTCATTACTCTTTTAAGAAGAGTAAGACTCAAAGAAAATGAAAAGCTTCTGCACAGCTAACAAATGCCTAAAATGGATGAGCTGGGATGTCTCTGAACCCATGTTTCTCTCAATACACAAACCTCTCTCCAAACATTTCATATAGAACAGCCTCTGAAAAGGCAAGAAGCACAACAAACCCTGTAATATGTTTTTTTTTTCAATTCTCCTTGGCACTCTGTGACATCACCATATTTTGGTTTCCTAAAATTATCATCCACCATGATTTTTGTCACATGTCACTACCTCTGGTCTTCCCTCAACCAGGTATCTGAAGAAATTTTCAATTCCCTAGTCACTCTTTACTGAATGTTACTCCCCCACCCCCACCCTTTTTTTTTGCTGGCCCTCAGCATTATCTGAAATTACCTTGTTCATTACTGATTTTTTTTTGTGTGTGCGTGGCGGCAGTGGGGGGGTTAGTCTTCTTCCATCTACAGTCTTAGTTCTGAAGGCAGGATTTGTCTATTACTATATCCTGAGAACCTAGAACTGTGCCAGGCACATGACAGACATTCAATAAAGCATATGAAGAAAGAATGGATGCATTACTTCAATTTTCTTCAAAACATTTTCAAGTTCTCCTCTTGCTACATACTACTTAAAGATGAGCTCTCAACTTTTCTTTCTCCATCTATATTTAAAAAAAAATCACTTCAAAGTTAACATGCCAACAATGGATTCACCATATTCCCAAATGAGAGAGCTCCCTTCCTTGATCACCATTATCCTAACTCTCTGGGGTTGAGATTTTAAATCATCTTTGATTCTCTCCACCCCAGCTTTAGTCAGTTACTGGGCTGCAATAACCTTTCCTTTGAAAAGCCTCTTCTCTACCCTGTACAAATTATAATCACCACTCCCCACCAAGTTCTCTCTCATTCTAACGTCTATATCCAATCCCTTTTGCATCATGCCACTAATCTCACAGAATGCAAATACAGTCCTACTGCTCATGTCTATTGGGCATTCAAGGCTAAACTCTATTTTAACCTATTTAACCTCACACTCCCTGTTTAATAAGTGTTTCATGATTAGGAACTAGAAAAGATTAATGCCAAGTGCAATTAATCTTCAGCTGCTGTGATGGGGATATTTGCAACTCATGGTATCTCACAGTTCAGTATCCATCAAAATCACCTCCAGAGCTTGTTAAAATACAGAGCATTGGTCCCCACCTCCAGAGTTTTATTTTCAGTAGGATTACAGAAGGCTCCATAATCTGCTTCTCTAACAAAGTCCCATGCAATAGAGATACTATTGGTCCAGGAAGCACACTGTGTGAACCACTGGACTGAAGATTGGGCTGAAAACTTTGAATTCATTTAAAACACAATGAGATATCACTTCACACCTGTCAGAATGGCTACTGTTAATAAATGAACAAACAAGTGTTGGCCAGGATATGGAGAAAAGGGAATCCCAGTGCATTGTTGGTGGGAATGCAGACCGGTGCAGCCACTGTGGAAAACAGTATGGAATTATCTAAAAAAATTAGAAGTGGAATGCCTTTTGACCCAGGGATTCCACTGCTGGGAATATACCCTAAGAATCCCGAAACACCAATTCAAAAGAACTTATGCACTCCTATGTTCATAGCAGTGCTATTTACGATAGCCAAGTGCTGGAAGCAACCTAAGTGCCCATTGGTAAACGACTGGATCAAAAAACTGTGGTACATTTACACAGGGAATACTATACAGCAGAAGGAATTCCTACATTTTGTGACAGCATGGATGGAACTGGAGAATAATATGACAAGTGAAATAAGCCAGTCCATGAAAGACAAATACCATATGATCTGATGTATAAGAGCACTCTAATTAACAAAATAAACTAACACGCAAAATAGAACCAGAGGTATGGAAACATGGAACAGACTGACAGCAGCCAGAGAGGCAGGGGAGGGGAATAATGGGGAAAGAAGGGGAAGGCACTAGTCAAAGAACATGTCTGAATGACCCACAGACATGGATAATGGTGTGGGGATTGACTGTGGGAGTGGGATGTGGGCTGGGTGAAGGAGGGCCAAGTGGGAAAAACTGGGACCACTGTAACAGAATAACAATAACAATAATTTTAAACAGAAGTCTGAATTCATACCAGCTGGTTGAGAAAAATTCTGCTTGCCTTGGGTTTACTTTGCAAGCATATGATAGTTATGGATGCTATAAGACACTTTCTTTCATTGCTTCCTCCCATTTCATAAACCCTTATCCTTGCCCAATTGTTGCCAATTTTACTCATCACCCAGGCAAAATGGGTTTCCTCCTACTCACACACCAATTATTATAATAACCCAATTTCAAAAACTGGAGAAAGTGGTTATTTGAAACCTAACTTTTAATACTCAAAATGAGCTGGCAACTGAATGTCACACCAACCCTAAATTGCTATTTATTTAGATATAAAATAATTGCAATTCACAAATCTGTGTTGGGGGTATGCATACCATCATTTCTCTGATTTCCACAAAGAAATTTTCCTCAACATCTTCTGGCCTCAACCCCACCAATTATCACTGAGATGAAATGAGATGCCTGACAGGAGATTTTCTGAGAGCTACTAGACATATATAACCTCTTTACTTCTTGGCTTTCCCTTGGGACCCAGGGGTCTGCAGGATTCTTGAATTCTGATTTGAGTTATTAGGGGTAGACCCCCAGGCTAAAAAACCTACTGTTCAAAGTGTCAGGGATGAGGATGAATAAATAACTGTTTAGTTCTGGGTTCAACATTATAGTATCACTGCGATAATATCACACAAAAACCAAGTCCTTCGTTCCAGCTTTTGTCAGTAATAAAACTAATCTTTTTATTTCAATGTGTCAGTCCTTACCTTTTCTCTGACAAGAATTCAAGAAAGGGAGAAGGGTGTCATTTGGGTGCCCTTAAATTTCTCAACAATAAGCATATATAAAAGAGCTAATACATAATAGAGCTACGGTCTGAATCTCTATACTTGTGACTCAAAAGCCATGTCCCTTCCGCTCTGCCTCCACTTCGAGCATTCCCATTTATTAGGTTGAAATGGAAGTTCTTGTTGGTCAAAACCAGTAAAATAATACCAAACGTGCCAATTTATTTAATAAAATCAGAATTCTAGAGATATTGTAAGTAGTTTGTTATCTGCCCCCTCAGCTTTCTTTCCTCCCATTTTTCAAGCAGTAGTCCCACTTTGGTTTAGAGATCTGCCCTTCCCAACTCTCAATGTAGTCTATCCCCGGTTCAGCAATGAGGCCTCTGCTGTCACTCTAGGGTGCAGTCTTGCTTCTTCTTATTGAAGTTAAATCTGAGATGCAAAAGCCTCTGTAAGGGAAGGTGGGACAGAGGATGAAACAGCAGAAATGTGCCTGTTACTGCAGCCCACTTGAGCCCCTTTCTCAATCAATACCTAAGTCTGTCCTATCCCTGATCTTTTTAGTAGTTTGTCAATAAATTCCTTTTTGGAGTTGTTTAATCACTTTCCAACCCATAGTGCTTTAATAAGTACATGATTACCAATCATGCTCAGTTCCCTGTTTAAAGAAAGGGAAATCAAAAAGAAAAAACACCAACTGCAAATGAGCTACTTTCCAAAAGTGACCATTTGAATTACAGATTACCTACCTGTTATATATCAGGGTGTTGTCTATTGCTAGATTGTCTATAGCTTCTTCCGTCCACTATTTTTCTCTCTACCTACTCTTTTCTCTTCCATTCACCAAAGTACAATGGAACCTCAGTTCTCAAAATTAATTCATTCCAGAAAACTGTTTGAGTACTGATTTGTTTGAAAACCAAATCGCCTTCATTTGTGCTTGAGATGTGTGGCTGATCATATAGGTATCAGCATGAAAGGGTTGTTGGGTCAAGAATAGAGACCCTAAGTTTTGTCAGACAATTGAGACATTTTTTTAAAGAACAATTTGGTCAAGAACTGAATTATTTGAGAACCGATGAAACAGTATGCAGCCAAGAGGGGATATAGGGATTTGGAATGGGGTCCAGGACTCAAGGTGTCCAGGAAACTTTGGAAAGATACATAGGATGTCCTCCCTCTTGCCACAGGTGTGAGTTGGGGGAAAGGACAAATGGAGCAGGGCCATTCAAAGGTGTTTTGCATAGCAACAACCTTGCTAACATCTGGCATGGTCATTTAACATATCTATAACCTTTAACTGGTTTCACAGATATGTTGAATAGCTGTGGCCAAGCTTTGAGCCAGGGAGAAGGGAGTGAGTTCCACCCTAGATGTAACTGGGAGGGAACTCCTCCTGTTTATGGAGCCTTTGTGAGAACCTAGAGATGACTGGCTCCACTCCATGGGTCTACACCTGCCCAGACTGACTATGGCAGCCCAGTAAAGCTGGAAGGATACAAGAGTGCTGGCAAGTGTAGCCGATTGTGGGAGCATTGGAAATGGGGCTGTAGAGGAAGACTGGCACGAGGATTTAAACCCAGACACGGCTGCCATTGAGGGGAGAGTCGCCCCCTTCAGCTTTGTTAATAATACAATTTCAATTCCTCCTTTCACAAGGTGACTTGAAGATAAGTAAGACAGCAAATATGTCAGGTGACAGAATCGGGATCCAGGAAGACAGGTGGCAATGAGAGGCTAAATTTAATTGGTACAAAGTATGGTTTCTCCATTTAATTCCAGAAACATAACTGAGAATGGTTTGCACGACATCAATTTAACCTGGCAGCCAAGGAAAGCAGACTGGAATGTGCAAGCGTGAACAATGAGAGTTCACTGTACTAGTCAGTGGGGCTGGGAGATGCCCTTGAGTGAGCATGAGTACCATGTGCCCATCACATTCAAAATGACTGAGTAGAGCAATGAATCTGTATCAAATTTTGCATTAAGCTGTAACATTCCTCTATGGAAACTATTCAGATGATTTGGAAGGCTGCAGCTATGGGCAACTGGTGATTGACTACTTCATGACGACAATGCACCCGCTCATGCACTGTGTCTCGTGCACTTTTTTGGCCAAAGATAAAAAAATCACCAAGGTGACCCAGCCCCGCTAAAGCCTAGATTTGGCACCCTGTGACTTCTAGCTTTTTCCAAAACTAAACTTTTTCCCTTTGAAGGGGAAGAGATTTCAGAGAGCCAATTGGATTTGGGAAAATACGATGGGGGCAGCTGATGGTGACTGGAACTGCATGAGGTTCCAAGGTGCCTACTTTGAAGGGGAGTGAGGCATCACTGTCCTATGTACATTTTTTTGTATCTTCTTCAATAAATGTCTTTATTTTTCATAGTACATGGCTGGATACTTTCTGGACAGACCTTGTATCTTCAAAAACAAAGGTTCATTCTGCTCAAAATTTAGTATGCATTACCTCATTATTAATTAGCAGGATATAAACGCTTTCCCCTTCCACATCCAAAGACGATTTGGCAGCAATGACAAGAGTTTAACATCTAACAAAGGGAGATAACAGACCTATTTATTCTACTGGGTTGCCCGAAAAGTTTTTTTTTTTCTTTTCTATACGAAGGCTCTAGTAGCTCTTAAGTTGTCTGTAACTTCATTTTGTTAGACTGTATTGTGACAGATGTCATATCGGCATGCATTAAAAAAAACCTCATCAAAATTGGTGAATTTTTATGCAGCCATTTTAATATTAAAGATGGAAGAAAATACACATTTTCAGCGTATCATGTTTTATTATTTCAAGAAAGGTAAAAACATAATTGAAATGTAAGAAGAGATTTGTGCAGTGTATGGAGAAGGTGCTGTGACTGATCAAACGTGTCAAAAGTGGTTTGTGAAGCTGCATGCTGGAGATTTCTTGCTGGACAACGCTGCATGGTCAGGTAGACCAGTTGAAGTTGATAGCAATCAAAAGGAGACATTAACTGAGATCAACATTATACCACGCAAGAGATAGCCAACATACTCAAAACTTCAAAATCAATAGTTACTGGTGAAAATGAAAAATATGTCTTTTATTTTATAGAAAAAAACATATGGACATTTTGGCCAGCCCAATACTTTGCCTTGGACAAAGACAACTATAATGTTACAGGATCATCTATAAAATACAAACACAGTAACAGTAAATGCATACCTCATTATATGTGTACATGTAAAACTATTTGAATTTAGCCTGCACACAGTAAATGGTAAATACATGTTACTTATTTTTGGTGTTATTTAAGAATATTTGCAGATCCACTCTTCAGATAATACCCCTCCTATAAGGGGGATCCCAAGCCATTTCACAGGAGGAACATTTACTGAAATATTTCTAAACCTAAAGGAAAAGAGAATCCTGATGATAGCCTGATATCTGCTATGCTGATAAAGCAAGATGATGATTAAATATATCAAAAAGACTAATGAATGAAGGAGAGACACCAACTTTTCTCTGTGTTACAGATAATAAGCTCACTGAACTTTGCATTGGCAGGTCTGAATTACCATGAAATACATACTGTAAAACAGTTAATAAAAAAAAAATTGATGCCCTGGGTCGTGTGGTTCAGTGGATTGAGCGCTGGCCTGTGAACCAAAGGGTCGCCAGCTCGATTCCCAGTCTAAGACACATGTCTGGGTTTCGGGCCAGGTTACCAGCAGGGGGCATGTGAAGGGCAACCACACATTGATGTTTCTCTCCTTCTCTCTAAAAATAAACAAATAAAATCTTCTTAAAAAATCCATCCCCTTTCGCTGGTCCTAATATGGTAAGCATGCTTTATGTGTACACCACCGACTTCTGGTTTAGCACCCCATTCTCCATCAATCCTGTTTAGTTTTTAGGTAAGGCTACTTCCGAGACAAAATATCCAGACAAGAAAAGTTACTCTTTTCATATAGAGGACTGAAATATACCACCTAATTTGAGATCTACTAATTGTGGTCATAAGCTTAGGAAAGTTATTTGATTAATTTCAACCCTAAATTTAAACAAACTGGTTATAAATCAAAAGTAATTTACTTGTTAGAAACCAATCTTTTCATTTAAACTTTTATTAATCTCTTAAAATGTCCTTTGAGTCAAGCAGTTCAAGATTCCCAAGTAACACTGATTTTTTTCAAATCACTCCCAATTCAGAATGAAATCTGAAAACTAACATAAAAAGTTGGAGACCCAAATCTTACTCAATTTCCTAATGTTCATAGATTTTGTAACTACTTCAGTGTATGAAGTTACTTTTGATTTCACATATTCTTTCCCAAGAAAATTCAACAGTTCCTTTACGATATGCATACTGAAACAGTTCAATAAAATATCTTTGGATTTTCATTTGATATACTGAAATAATTTGTTAATCCAAATTTCTATTTACTAATTCTATCACATGTCTCAGTAATTTTTTTTTAAATTAGTATTTACAAAATTTCTTATTCCATGACTGATTCTATAGGAAGACAAATTATAGGTCTGCATTTTAAAAAAATATCCTTTAAAGACAGCATATTTTTCTATTCACTTAGAATTTTTTTAAATTTATAAACCAAAATAAAATACGAAACATGAATTTTTTAAAGCTATATGCTTGTAGAGGCATACTTCATAAATTTTAAAATCAAAATTTTTTTTATTTTATGTATTCATTTAGAGACAGTGGAAGGGAGGGAGAGAGGGAGAGAAACATCAGTGTGTGGTTGCCTCTCACATGGCCCCCCACTGGGGACCTGGCCTGCAACCCAGGCACGTGCCCTGACTGGGAACTGAACTGGCGACCTTTTGGTTCACAGCCCAAACGAAACATAAATTTTTAAAAGCCATCATTCTGTTAAAGAATGGTTACAAAGTAAAGAATCAGAGACTTTAATGGCTGAAAGAGATGTTGGAGATGAAATCTTATTGCTCATTTTATGGCCATTGAAACCAAACACTTATATAATGTTTCCAAAAAGAATAAAGATGCTAATAAAAGAAAGCAAGCATTAAGTACTCACAAAATCATTAAAAAGAAGAGCAAAGGACCAACATTTAAATCATAGGGTAGATCATAATAATATACAGGTTTGAGAGTGGCTAAGATCAGGGAAATAACTGGCAATGTATTTCAAACAGACAACAATACCCTAGCTGTTAGATGTACCATTTGATTGACCAAAAGCTAAACACAGTTTTTGGCTCCAGTTTTTTAAAAAAAAGAATACCCAAGAAATCTCCATTTCATTGTTTTGTTTTGTCTTTTTCTTTTAACATAAAACTAATTCAACTCCCTTTGTAGACAAGTAGTTGTGATAAGGTAACTGGTCTTTAGAGCTCTTTCACTGCGGCTGCTATTGGCATTTTATTGACAGAGAGTACTACCTCATAAATTAGGAAATGCAGCTCACCCTGCCCAACTAGAAGTTAGAAGTGACAGTGTGGACTATCTGAAACTCACCACCTTAAATGCCCTGGCAGAAGGATAGGAGAATATAACTACTACATAACTAAGCCCAGATTTAGGCTCGTTACATTGAAAATTTATTTAAAGGCAAAACCACGCCTTATTCACCTTTGATCTCCGTATCTTAGCAAAAGATACTATGACCTTTCAATGCTCTTATATAGTGACCTGCAGATTAAAAAAGACCTTATACCTGGATTCACACCCTGTAACTTTTTATATCTTTTAACAATTAGGACAATGTACATAAACTACTAAATATGAGTACTATTACTCATATTTAATAGTACTCATTACTATTGGCAGAAAGAGCAGATGATCTAATATTATGCATATCAATGAATGGTAGGGACTTTCTTTTACAAAGTTTTATTACATTCAAATTATTTCATTAAAACATTCCAAAGTATCAAGGGATAACTCAATTTTAACATTACTTTGAGCTCACATCTTTTACTTTTTAAATGGGGCTTAAAGAAAGTGAAGCATACATACTGCAAAAAATGCACAAACACTATGAAGTTTGTTTAGAGAAGTAATTTTTGTCAGGTGAGTGAAGACTAATACGTGTATAAACAAGATTAAATTCACCAAACAGGATTTCAGTTTTATGTAACTGATAAAACAGAAAAATAAGCACTACAATGTCTACAATTGTCTACAATGCCTGATGAGTCTCAAAGGCTCATGAATGCCATCACTGTGTCTGTGTGGACTAAAATTAGTTTCATTCCCCTCAGTAAGTTACTTTATCACCTACTAGACTCTTCCATGGGGGAACGCTAAGCACAATACTCTGAAGGGCAAGTTACAGCTGCTGCCGGTAATAAATTCAGATAATCACTTCAAATAACCTCTCAAGGTGGGGAAAAAGTAGAATAGTGGAAGCACCAATTTGTTCTTCTATTAACAACAATTTTCAACTGGTATGCCGCAAGAATTTTTAAAATATGTAATACCCGCCTATTTAGTCAGGGGCACTGACCGCGTGTCCCTTAAACTGTCAAATAAAAATGACAACAGCCAACATAATAGCCATCCTGTGTGAATGAATGAAAATTATGCCATATTTTTTTAGATCAGCAAAAATATATTTTTTTGGAGTGCTACAGAATTTTAGTACTTTACATATGCCATGAGATGAAAAAGGTTGAAAATCGCTTTTCTATTAGGTATCTTTTGTAACACATCTGCAATGATTTGTTTACTCCCTGTCTTCTCCCAATGAACTGTGATCTCAAGGCAGGATTTGTGTCCTTTATTTTTAATCTTTAGCACTGTCTGGTGCAAGGGTGCCCAACCTCCAGGCTATGGATGGATACTGGTCAGGGCCTATTAGGAGTTGGTTCACACAGCAGGAGGTAAGCTTAACTCTAATGCACTTGAATCATTCTGAAATCACCCTCCCCCACCTCACTCAGTGGAAAAACTGTCTTACATGAAGTCCATCCCTGGCGCCAAAAAAAAGGTTGGGGACCCGCTGGTCTGGAATATAGTATGGTTAATGGTTATTAAATAGAAATGTTTGTTTGAACCTTAAACTAAAAACTGATTTGAAAGATAGGTTTACAATAGTAAACTATGACAATTCAAACAGCAGAGCAAAATCAAACCTCGTAATAATCCTATGTTTAAAATAATAAGCTAGGCATGTAGTGATTTGAGAGTCACAGCATTCAAGGAGTTTTCAAACCACCTTGGTATGCAGCAAGATACATAAACTTTCTTTTAAAGACAAAAGAGTTAAAAGGTATTTCAGATTTTCAAATGGATTAGATAATGACTGCTACATGATAGTAGTTTTTACCCCTGGTCCTAGATCCTAGAGGCCATACAAAGCAAGAATTCTGAGTTTCATAAAGCCTGGATGAAATGATACATTTACTTAAGAGAGAGTTTGTTAGGCTTATCCATGTTAATTAAAATGATATCAAATCAATCATAATAAAGTCAGCAATTAGATCTAATAAATAAAAATCTTACCCAGTTAAGGCAGTTATTATCCTAAAATTTGCTATTCCTCATTTATCTCCAACTCACAGATCAACACATTTCAATTTAGCTTCTCCTGTGCTGTACTGAAACTAATCTTCAAGGTGACCACTGACTCCTCTTGTTCCTGTATCTAAATGACACATTTAGTCCCTCTTACCTGAACCTACAGGCCACCTCTACTACTCCTAACCAAAATGTTGTTGCCTTAATTTCTCTGATGTTCCCAGCACACTGCCATCTCTGGCTGCTCATTCTCATTTTCCACTGCTTGTTCCTCCTCTTGAATAATTGTCAAGGGAGTTAGTGGGGAGAGGCTGTGTGGTACTGTAATCCTGACCATAATTGTTTTCATCTGTTTTTAGTCAGCAAGCATGAGATCAGTTTACAGATAATAGTAAAATTTTATTTGCATGTGTCTTTACAAGTTTATTTTTTTCCAATTCTCTCTTATTTTAAAATTTCACAATTCAATTAAAATGATAAAACCACACTATAGCACTCAGGCTCAGTGAAAGTATGATAAAACCATCCGATTTCCTTACTTATCCTAGCCTCACACAACTCCTATTCCTCATAGCCTTTAGTTTATAATGAAATATGTCTGTCCAAAGTAGAACATGTCCAATAAAATGGTGATTCATCCCTCCCCTCCCTAGGGCTGTAAGACAATTACTCTTGCTTTTGAACTGTCACTTCCAGCACAGATTGTTTGTTTATGCCAACAGAGTACTAAATTAAGCAGAGTATGTGATAAAATTTTAATGTGAATGATCCCAAACATAGATATCTTCAAGTTCATCACACACATTTTTGCTTTATGGTCAGTCAGTTAGAATTACCTCATTTCAAACATTGGTGTACCTTTATCTCTTGCAAGGTTGTCTTCATTTTGCAAGGCTGTACTTACAGAGCCCCAAAACAACCAACCAACCAACCAAACAAAAACAATCCCTCTGAATTTACCACAACCAAGATAAATTTAAAAGTGCTGGGGCACATAGTGGATTATTAAAATAATTTATGTATGAATTCTACATACTAGAGACCAGTGGTTTTCCGACTTCAGCTTGTGTCAGAAGCACCTGAAGGGCTCCTTAAAGCAGATTGTTGGGCCCCAGCCCCAGAATTTCAATTCAGTAGATTTAGGGTAGGCACACAAATTCACATTTCTAACAAATTCTCTGGTGATGGTGGTACTGATGCTACTGACCTGCAGAAACACTGTTGCAGATAAAAAGTGTGCCCGAACTCCGATTAAGGAACAAATTGTTGAATTATCACCTCAATAAAATTTCCTGACAACCATATTAGCAGATTACTCATGGTTACTATACTGTTCCTAATTTGCATCAATAACTGAAAGCAGATCATATTTTAAAATATTCTGAGATGTTATTTTAAATTGTTTTAGTTTTTAATATTAAGTACATTAATATTTTTATAATTAAAATCTTATATAAATATTGCAAATGATTTCCTTCTTTTAAAGTAAGAAATGTGGAGGCTCATACAGCTACATTTTGAACATATGTAAATGATTTTAAAACAACTGAAAGTATTAAATTTTGACAATTTAACAGAAAACTATAATTTAGATCACCACCTTCTGCTCTCCTCCCAAATAAAGTATTCTTTGTTTTTCTACTATTCTGTTATTCTACTTAGATATTTTAGAAACTTTCATCATAATGTCTCCTAGCAAAAGATCAGTCTTTGAAAAAGGTCAAAAATAAGGAAAATTATTTTTATATAATCCTGTGTAGCTTACCACCAAATGTAAGAACATATTATATCTTCAGTTAAATATGAGAACAAAATGTTCTACCATTTTCTAGTCTCACTGGTTTTGAGAATGTCAGCTATAGTCAGGGAAGACATTTCTAAATTAAAACGGTGTTGTTTTTTTCCCCCTTCTGTTCAGGAGCTCGAAGGCAACATGAACACTTGAGTGTCACGCCAGCTGCTCTATCAGCCTACTCAGTTCTTAAGAGCTTCTATCCTGTCAGTTCACAAGAACCTACACTTAAAGGCTTAAGGAAACAGGATGCTCATTATGTCACTGAACAAGCTCACAAAAATAAATTTGGCAATATTTAGGGGGTGTAATTCTGATCTGTAAATTTAACATGAGTTTTTTGTTTTCTTAATTAAAAACCCTAGATTTCAAGGATTATTTTTTCCAATATTTAAAGGACTACAGAACTATGAACAGAAGACACTTTCCACATCTTTATCTCCTTTTTCTTTCTTTATACAGTTTGACAGTCGATCTTTTTTTGTTATTTCCAGCTGTGGTTACTAAAGAACATCTCAGTAAATCAATACTCACTTTTGCAACACATTCAAAGAGTTGAGCTAAAATTAAGGTAAGCTATACTTTAAGAGAATGTTGAGGCATAACCACTCCATCCCATCATGTTGATAATCCTTCAAACACACTGCTTTCACAGAGTTCCTGACCTTCATTCCAAGACTTTGATTTGTACTCTGTGACTGCTATTGAAGAGTAGAGCCTCACATTAAAAGCCATCAGTTGAAATTGTTCTATTTTCAAGATTGCCCCTCTGGCACACCCTTATCTCCCTTTATTTCTTTTCACTCACATGGAATCTTGTGCATACATTCTGACCTACAACTTCAAAGGCAGTTGAAGACCCCTTCTGATTGTATACTTCCCTTCCTAAAAAAAGCTAACTTCCCAATGGTCTGCAACTCCAGTTTTGCTCTTATGTCTCATTTGTTCTTTTATCCTCCTACTATGCCCATCTGGTTAATTAGCTACCCCTGAATAGACATAACATCTGGCTGAGCAATTTTGTTTAAGATGTTTAAAACTGAGTTCCTAGTCCTATTAGAAACTTACTTTTCTTAGTCATAAACAATCTATTCACACATCTCTAACTTAGTAGCATGGCCTCTTTCTATTCCAAGTTTCCTAAATTACTCACCCTCAGCCTTACGCAGGCTACTAAAGTCTACCTCAAGACCTCATTTCTTTGACTACCATTACAAGTTACCACCACCACCACTTCATACTGGTTCCTTTACTTCAGTTAAGCAATATTCAGACACATTCTACCACATAAAAGACTGGTCCCTTCGGTCTCCTCAAAACAAGCCTCTCTTGGATTCTGTTAACAAAACAAGTTACTCTTGTCTCCTTCCTTTTACCATACCTCATAATAAGGTCTATCCTCAATGCCTCTTTCTGACCACCCATTCTTACCTTGATCCCTGGCAAACTGGACCCATCCTCACCCTTCTGAGCTGTCTCTCTATGGTGATCAGTAATATCAAGCTTAGTCCTCATCCTCCTATATATTTTGGGTCATCTGTCAGTATTCTTCCCTCTTAGCCATTATATCACTTAGTTCTCATTAGTTCTCTATCCAATCCTTGTCAGCCCACATTCCTTGGCTTTTTAGCTAACTCCACACAATAAACGAGGCTGTCACCCAGAGGTCTCTTCCCTATAGCCTCTTTCTTGGCAGCTCATACCACATTGTGGCCTAAATCTAATGTCTTGATCAAGCTCCAGGCCCATGTTTTCAACTGTTAATAGACATCTCCATTGGAATATCTTGCAGCACACTGAACTCTATACTAAACTTATCACTGTCCCTTGCAGACCTGTTGTTCTTCTCCTCGGATATTCCTATCAGTCCCATACATAAACGAGTAAGCCTCAGGCCCAAGTCTCTTTCTTCAATGAACGTAAAGCTTAAATGAGGGAGAAAGACAAGCATACAAGCAAATACAATTAAGTATTATAGAGAGCATCACCAAAGATTTAGTGAACAAAGGATAAAGTGTTAAATGTGTACGTGGCTTTGACCTAAGTTAAAGCAGAGGCAGGCACAGGTGGGAAGGGGCTCAAACAAGCAGGTGTGATTGCTAGTCTGATATACTTGAGCATAGGAGAACAAGGAGATAGCACAGGAAACATCTATATATACATCTGGAAGCTTCCTTAAAAGACTTTGTTCTCTCCTCAAATACAACTTAAGCTTCCTGAGGGCAGGAGCTACAATTGTGTTCCTGTTATTGCTGTTACAGAGGCTAATAGATTGCTCAATTGTTCACTAGAACAAAAATGGGTAAGAATAAAGTTTAAATTGTAAAAGCATGATGCATCTAAAATCCTCAAACTCCCCTAACAGAAAATCAAAATAAAACAAATAGGCAAACACACATAAAAAAAAGAAGTAAAACTTCACGTTCATTTAGTATTGAGAGGGAGAAAGCATGCAGTTTTCAAAAATTCTTGACTTCTCAATTCTTTCTGGTAATTTTTTTAAATACAGATTATTTAAATCATCTTATAAAAGTAATGAGAGACTTGTATCATCTTTTGAGAAAGATACAACATATTTAATTTCCTTTTGTAGCAACTGCATAAATCTTCTGATCAGAAGAAAGGATTACTCTCAAGATGGTGACAGACACTGGGCAGCATCTTGCTCCTAAGCACCTCCCCGCAGCACAGGTCTTCAATAGAAGTCAGCATGGGTGCATGGGTGTTGTATACTAAATTGGTACCCCTCCTCTCATCCTTTTGTTTCAGTTTCAGTGTTGCTGTCAGATACCTCACCTCCTTCTTCTCTAGGCAAATTTCAAATGAAGTCCCCTAAGGTTGTTCTAATGAAAGTTAGCCTATATTCCCTTTCCCCTAACTTCTCCTTAAAGGAACAGTTAAAATGCCCCCCTCTACTCAGACACCATGACATGGAATTAGTCTATTTCTCTGGGCTGCTATAGTCTGTTTGAGCCACCATCACATTACTTGTATACATACCTCTCTTTCTGATGAAACTGTAAGTTCTGAGGGCAGGATGGTCTTGCTCATTTCTGTATCTCCTGGTGACCACTACAACAACAGCACTTGCACACAGAAACTACTCAACACAGTGTAACTGAACTGAACCACATAGTATGTGGCAAAGCACTGAAGACAAACAGTGGTCCTTTAGTAAGGCTCATCTCAAGTGCCAGCAAAAATGATTGTCAATTCCAGAGAAGCAGAGATTCTTTCAGCACTAGAGAGCATGCCTGGCTCACCACCAAATCATAACTATGCTGATGGCAGGTCCATAACTTCTTATATTTCATTCCAGCACTTTGCCATACTTAGCTGAGTGACCTTACAGTGAGTGTTTCAGCTTCCTCACTTGTTAAATAGGGATAACACTATATACCTCATAATTTTTGAGATGTTTAAATAAATTAAGATGCGAAATATCTTAATATCATTTCAGTATCTTAGTATCTGGCACTTAAAAATAAGCACTCACTAGCCATTTATTTGTTACAATTAGCAGTAACATTTTTAATTAGTTTCCAGTAAACTGTCATATTCAGCATACATTGTGTAATACTTAAGTGAGCCTATTACTATATAAGGCTCATAATACATGTATCTTAAATAAACAAAGACTTTAATTCAGTATTTGAATTTGATATCTTTATATATAATGACCTCTAATAATATTTAAGAATGAAGAAGACTGTATCACACATTCAGAATTTCGTAACAGCTGATCTATAAACTAGATCAGTCTACTTTATTTTTTATTTATACATTAAATTTTACTGTATTTTTTCCATGACCATTTTAGTCCCTGTATACCTCCCTGCCCCCAGCAATCGCGACACTGTTGTCCATGTCAGTGAGTCCTTTTTCATTTTTCCTTGATCCCTCCCACCGCTACCTCCCTCCACCCCTTAGCTATCATCTACTCCCCATCTATGAGTCTGTCTCATAGTTGTGTGTTAGTTAAGTTTGTTCATCAGATTCCACAAATAGATGAAATCATATGGTATTTATCCAATTCATCTACTGACAGACCCTTGGAATTCTACCAAATCTTAGCTATTGTAAATAACGCTGCAATGAACATAGGAGTGCTTATGTTCTTTTGAATTAATGTTTTGGGTGGGATGGCTGGGTCAAAAGGCAGATCCATTTTTAACTTTTTGAGGTAACTGCATATTGCTTTGCACAGTGGCTGCACCAATATGCATTCCCACCAACAGTGCAAAAGGCTTCCTCCATTCCCACATCCTCTCCAGCACTTGTTTGTTGATTTATTGATGATAGCCATTCTCACGGGTGTGAAATGGCATCTCATTGTGATTTTAATTTGCATTTCTTTAATGATTAGTGATGCTGAGCATCTTTCATTATGTCTATTGGCCATCTGTATATCCTTTTTGGATAGAAGTATCCAAGTCCTTTGCCCATTTTTTTTTTAAATTTTTTAAAAATTTTATTTATTTATTTTTAGAGAGAGGGGAAAGGAAGGAGAGAAGGAGAGAAACATCAATGTGTGGTTGCCTCTCACGTGCCCCTCCCCGCCCCAGCACTGAGGACCTGGCCTGCAACACAAGCATGTGCCCTGATTGGGAATCAAACTGGCGAACCTTTGGTTTGCAGCCCGAGCTCAATCCACTGAACTACACCAGCCAGGGCCCTCTGCCCATTTTTTAATTGGGTTGTTTGGTTTTTTGGTGTTGCATTTTGTAAGTTTTTTATAAATTTTGGATAGTAACCTCTTATCAGATGTATGGGCAAATATGTCCTCCCATTCTGCAGGCTGTCTTTTCATTTTCTTAATGCTTTCCTTTGCTGTGTGAAAACTTTTTAGTTTAATGTAGTCCCATTTGTTTATTTTTTCTTTTGTTTATTTTTTCTTCCCCTTGCCTGGGGATATATCCAATAAAAATTTTCTATGAGCAATGTCCAAGATTTTGCTGTCTATGTTTTCTCCCAGGATTTTTATGGTTTCAAGTCTAACATTTAATGAAGACTTTGATCCATTTCTAATTTATTCTTGCGTGTGGTGTAAGGTGGCCTAGATTAATTTTTCTGCATGTATCTGTCCAATTTTCCCAACACCATTTACTGAGTAAACTATCTTTAGCTTATTGTATGTGCGTGCTTCCTCTATCAAACATTAATTGACTATAAAGGTGTGAGTTTATTTCTAGGCTCTCTATTTGCTCCATTAATCTATGTGTCTATTTTTGTGCCAGTACCACAGTGTTTTGATTACTATGGCCTTATAGTCTAGCTTCATATCAGTGTGATTCCTTCAACTTTGTTATTCTTTCTCAGGATCACATTTGTTATGTGGGGTCTTTTGTGATTCCATAAAAATTTCTGAAATATTTGTTCTAGTTCTGTGAAATATGTCACTGGAATCTTGATAGGAATTGTGTTGAATCTATAGATTGCTTTGGGTAGTATGGACATTTTAATGATGTCAATTCTTCCTATCCATGAACATGGTATGTACTTCCACTTATTTGTATCCTCTTTAATTTCTTTATTCTGTGTCTTATAATTTTCCAAGTACAGGTCTTTTATATCCTTGGTTAGGTTTATTCCCAGGTATTTCATTTATTTATTTTTTTGAAGCAATTGAAGATCAGTCTACTTTAAAATAAATAGTATGGTGGCATCCCAGGGGGAGGAAAATGGTTTTTTACCCACAACTAGTATTAGATGATTAACTTTTGAAGATTCTTAAGAGACTTACGAATAAAGATTAAACTGTACAACTCTTTGTGACACAATTTGCAGGGTGAAAACACAGAAATATAATCTCTACAATAATTATAACCACACATAATTCACGTACCAAAAATGGAGAAGAACCAGGAAAAATGTAGGGGAAATAAGCTAATTTGTCAGAACAGCCTACAGATTTTCTTCCTCCCTAAATGCCTTCACTGTTATTTCCACAAATTAAAACTAAAGTATTTCCCTGTAATTGTTAGGTGTTCAGACTTTACCTATCAGCATTACACTGAAATCCTAGTGCAATGAAAGAATTTACAAGTCTGATACTGACCCACAATATCCTTACCCAAACTGGGAACATTTTAAAGTTAATGTCTATGACCTAGAATATTGTAAGTAAAATGTATAGTAGCAACAAACTCTGCTTTAATAATCTTAATCTTAAAATGCAGCCCTGGCTGGTGTGGCCCAGTGGATTGCATGCTGGCCTGCAAACCAAAGGGTGGCCAGTCTGATTCCCAGTCAGGGCACATGCTGGGTTACAGTCCAGGTCCCTGGCTGGAGGTGCACGAGAAGCAACCACACATTGATGTTTCTCTCCCTCTCTTTTCCCCTCCCTTCTCCTTTCCATAGAAATTAGTAAGTAAAATCCTAAAAAAATAAAAAATACATAAAATGCATCATGCTAACTATCAATCAAGGAAGTACAAATAATCATTCAGAATATGTTCATTGCTGGTCTGAGCAAAGAGTAGACTAAATGTAAGAGAAGAAAAAAAATTACATACTATAGCAGGGATTTTCAACCTTTTCATCTCACGGCACACATAAACTAATTATTGAATGAAATACTGTGGCACACAAAAAATACACTTTTTGCCAATATGACACAAAAATACGTATAATTTTGATTCATTCACACCAGACAGCTATTGCTGTGTTGGTTGTTGCCATTTTTCTTTTCTTAATTTGACAATCTAAGGGTAAAGAGGTCAGTGCCGCTGACTAAATAGTCAGGTACTGCATGCCTTACAATTCTTGCGGCACACCAGTTGCAAACTACTGCACTACTGAAAATACACAGACACACACAGCAGAACCATCTCAGAACCTGATCTTACGGAAAGTAGTAGTGTTGAAGCCCTCTGCATTTAATGGGAAGACTTCAGAACTCATTAACAGACTTAGCCTCCCACAGTAGAAAATATCAGGACCATGTGGAAGGAATTAAATTTTAAAATCAGTGTATCAGATTAAACCATATGATACTGTTATTCTTGTAGATGAAAGCCAGTAGAATATCAGCAATTTCATATGTTTCAACCTACTATAACTGACTGAGGGGAGCATCCAAAATGAGCATGCTAAAAAAAGCAAAGTGGGACATAGGACTCAAGGTCTAACATAGGCTTGATGGATAACTTAATGGAGAAAAAAATCCTTAACAGTCAGAAATGGACTGGTCAACCATGAAAGCACAGGCAAAGGACAAGTAGAACAGAAAAATAACTCCAAACTCTGGCTTTTCTCCTTCAAGTAGAGTTTAGGGGTGAGAGTATTCCCAGCTATAGTTAGGTTTCAGGAGTATTTGTATCCTAAGAATTTTAACACTGAGAGTAGTTATCAGGCTAGGAAACCTGTGCCAGATACTATGCTGAGCAATTTATAATACACTCTACACAGGTCATTCTAACTAATCCTCCCAACACCCTATGAACAAGGTACTATCATTATCCCCAATTGCCAGATAAGGTAACTAGTGTTTGAGAGGTTAAGAAAAGCCTGACTCCATTACACATTCCAAACATATTATACCACTTGTTCTGCCTACATACTCACTAAGCAACCTTCTAATTATAATGTGGTTTCCCATGTGGCAAATCCATGGGGAAGAGAATGTGCTAGCCAGGACTTGTAAGTCTGTTTCCCAAGGCAGTTTTTTCCTCCCTGTAAATTAATAAATTGACATTCTGATTCTTATATCAATCTCATGAGCTTTGATAATATGAGCCTGACCCAAAAATTGATTATTGGAGTGTAGATGAACTGGGTTTCAGAACCTGAAAGTCTCAGACTCTTTATCAAGGCATTGGGTTGCCCAAAAAGTCTGTTACGGAAAAAGTTTTTTCCCATAAGATGGCTCTAGTAGTGCTTAGTTGTCCTTAACTTCATTCGAAACAATTTTGTTAGACTGGATTGTGACAGCTGTCATATCAGCATGCATTTAAAATACACTTATCAAAATTGGTGGATTTTTGTGTAGCCATTTTAACATTGAGAATGAAAGACAGTATATAACACTTTTGGTGTACCATCCTTTCTTATTTCAAGAAAGGTAAGGACGTAACTGAAATGCAAACAAAAATTTGTGCAGTGTATGAAGAAGGTGTTGTAAATGACCGAATGTGTCAAAAGTGGTTTGCAAAATTTCTTGGTACTGCTGACCTTTTGGGCAAATAATTCTTTGCTGTGGGGCTGTCTTATGCACTGGAAGATGTTTAGCAGCACCCCTGGCCTCTGCCCACTAGAAGCCAATAGCAAGAGTTAGGCAACATCGTCAAAATATTCAAATCAATGAAGTTACTGGTAAAAATGAAAAAATGCCTTTTATTTTATGGAAAAAAACATATGGACTTCTTGGACAACCCGATAAATCTATTAAGGCATGCAGTACCTATCCTGTGAAGGCACTATGAGGGACAGCCAACAAGAGAGGACATAACCCAGTATCACCATTACCAGTCTCTTACTTTTGGAAACCGCTAGAATACAAAGAGGCAACAACGAAAGGGACAAGATTCTAATACTGATTATGCTCTGCAAACATTTAATCCTGAGCAAAGGTCTCTTCTAGCTCCTTCCTCAGTCTCATTTTTCCCATGTATAAAATAGAGAAGTTCAGTCCAATAATCTTATATTTGTATCCTATCTAACACCTATGGCTGCCTATAGTGTTTGGTAAAACACTCCTCCATTGCCTTCCATGTGTAATTTCCAGTTCTCTCTCTCTGTCTCTCTCTCTCTCTCTCTGAGCATTCCTTCCCTGTGTCTCTGAGTGCTAACCCCACTCATACTTTCTGCCTCTACATCCAACCAGTGAAGTCTGGGGGGTCCTCTCCTCTACTCTCACCAGCACTCACAGTTATGGCTCTAGATTTGTTATTTATAAATACTACCTGTACTTCTCATCATCTGATTACTATGAATCATAAAGAGTCTAGTATAATTTTTGCACACACTTGAGGATTTGAACAGCTGTCGTCTTCATCTGAAAGACCCACATGCAATTCAACAGTCTTGGGTTCAGGATTGTAACTGGGTATTAGCATTTTCTTTTCCCAAGTTTTGTCTCATTTCTATTTAGCTTATCTACAAAGCTACAATTCCAAGCCTCATTTCTCATCTCCAAACCTTACTGGTAACTTAATTTTTGGTTCTAACCTCAAGCTCAAACCCCAAAACTCTATTCCTATAACCAACCCTCAAATTCTTCTAAAGGAGCTTTTTTTGCAGAAGGCTAACTCAGTGTGTTGATAGTTACGGTGTAAAAAGGTCAGCATAGTAAACAGGTTTCTCTGGTCTGAGACCTTTCGTAGCCTTGCACATTTGTGAACCTACAAGAGGGAAATATTATATGTAGCATTTCCTGAACTTATTTTTAACTACTCTTTCCCCCCCATCGGGCACCTATTAATATCTCTTGGAACCAGTGTTTCACAGAATACTTTAAGAAACACTGTTCTGTTCTTCCTCATTTCAGTCAAAGTAACAACCAGTTAAGCTCAAAAAGCACCTCTAATTTCTCACTCTATCCTCAGTAACCAATCTGGTAGCTAAGTTCCTTTTCCTTTTCAATCTTATCAGATTCATCCTTTCTGTTCTCTCTGAAACACGGAATTTCAGACCCTGTCATACTAACAGTCATAAATCATGCCACAAAATAAAAATTAGATGTGTTGCCATCAACCTTCAAGCTGTTATGAGGATTAAAAAAGAATGAATGTGACATCTTGCATGTGTCTTTCATCAGCATCCAACATTTCTCCGAGAGCTAGTTGAAATTTGTTGTTTATTATTGTAAATTTTAATTCACAGTTTAAGAATATCCACTTCTTTGATAAGACTAGCAATGGTCTTATAAATAGCAGCCATGATTGGGGACTTTTGTATGAAGTAATTAAATAAGAAATGTGGGTAATACAAATATGATGTAAGTAAAAACAGTGGCACAGTGGGTGTAATGCCCAACAATGGGTCACCACGCTCTTCAAAATATGATCAGGAGATACAGAACAGGTAACAGCTTACAACTAGTTCCTCATTTATTAAAGTATTTAAGTTGTAAAGAGTTTTTTTGACCTCTGTATCTGTAAATTATGCACCTCCCTCAATGAGTCAAGGTTTCAGAAGAGATGAAGACTATCACTCCTGTACATTTATTTGTAATCCCTTACTGACATTAGCACAAAAAGAACAGGTATCCAAAATATTATTTCCTTATTCAGATTGTACCTGAGTGCTACATGTTGGAGACACAGTGAAAAACAAGACAGAATCAACTCTGTTTTCATAGAACTTATATTCTTCTGGAGGAGATATAGTTATATATAAAAACCTATATATGGTTTTATATATAAATAGCTTTATATATATACTTATACATAGGTATATATATAGCAGTATATATATGTGTGTGTATATATATATAACTACATCTCCTCTAGAAAAATATTTATGGAGCTAATTATACAATTATTTAATTACAATTGAGGTGAGTATATTGGGTTGGCCAAAAAGTCCGTATGTTTTTTTCTGTAAAATGAAAGATACTTTTCATTTTCACCCGTACCTTTATTTGATTTGGATATTTTAAGGAAGTTGGCTATCACTTACATGTTATTAATGTTCACTGTTCTCAATTAATGTCTTGATATGATCGCTATCAACTTCAACTGGTCTACCTGACCACGGAGCATCGTCCAGCAAAAAATCTCCAGCACAAAACTTCACAAACCAATTTTGACATATTCAATCAGTTACAGCACCTTATCCATACACTGCACAAATCTATTTTTGCATTTCAAGTGTGTTTTTACCTTCCTTGAAATAATAAAGCATAACATACCAAAAATGTTGTTTATTTTCTTCCATCTTCAATATTAAAATGGCTACATAAAAATTCCCCAATTATGATGTTTCTTAAAAAAACATACACTGATATGACAGCTGTCACAATACAGTCTAAAAAATTGTTTTGCATGAAATTAAAGACAACTAAGAGGTACTATAGCCATCTTACAGAAAAAAACAAATGAACTTTTTGGCCAACCCAATAGTATAGAGCATGTAAGAGGTATCACCATGTACGTTTCCAAGGTCAGCTGAATTAGCCCTTATCTTCCACAGAGAAAAGTGGAGTACAGTGGGGGAGATACACCATTGTTCATATTTTATCAATAATGAAAGGGATTATAATTGAAATAAAAATCATACTGACTGGCAAAAATTTCCATTTATTCTTCAAAATGAGTGTCTACTGAACAATATTTTAGAAAGCCAGAGCTCTGTGGCAAACATGAACATGTTCCTGCCATAACGAACCTTGAATTCCACTAATTACCTGTCTCTTCCATCTATTTTTCTAGTAATGATAAATACCTGAAAGCAGGACAGCGTGCAAGGTAAGGCCCTATTTGAGTGAATATGAAGAGTATTTTAGTGAGGAGAGGATGAAGAATATTTGAGTCTCCTCAACAATGACAAGGAAGCATACTCAAGAAGATGGGGAGCAAGAGCATTCCTGGTGCAGAGAACAGGAAGGTCCTGAGGTAGAAACAAGGCTGAGATGTCCCCAAGAGACTGAAAGAAGGCCAGTGCAGCTAGTGCACAGTGTACAAGGAAGAGACCAGAGAGAATGGAATTGAGAGAGCTGGAAAGGGGCAGATATGGAAGGCCCTGTAGGCATGACAAGGAGTTCGAAACTGATTATAATGTGATATTGTCTGATTTGTGTTTTAAGATTATTCTGGCTTCTATTAAAAATGAACCAGAGTGGGGAGAGGAAATAAAACTGTATCCACTTTTGTCCATTTTTCTTTTTAGATAAGAAAATGAAAATCATAACATCTCCAAAACAGTGGGCACAGTCAAGGATACTACATCAAGCAAAATTATTGACCTATTAACTACCTCTCCCTCTCACAGAAAGAGTCTGTATAAAAAAGACTTTTATACTCTGACTATATCAGTGAAAAATGAAGATAAACAGGGTAACTTATGACCAAAAATAAATGTGACTAACATAGTGCCTTAAAAAAAAAATACCAAAGAACCCATGTTTCAAACTATAGTGACTCCACAATGGAAATCAATCCCTTCATGAAATACAGAAGGATTAAATAATGTGGTTTCTGAGAGTTTTTAAAAGTAATTTTTTAAGTGGTCATCTAATTCCATTTCATGTTTTCTTCTAGTGGGTAGAGAAAGAACAACTGGTTAGTGAGTAACATCAGAAATGGCTCAATGACTAATGAGCCTGCTAATTAAGCCTTATTCCTTTCTCATCTTTATACTGTTATGCATGTTATTTACCCTTCCAGAAAGATTTCTTTGCTTAAGTGAGTCTTAAGCTCTAAAGCCTGTTTAAAAGCCTGCTAGGGAATGAGAAGTGGTAAGGATGGGCATCCACACAGTAAGATTTCTCCTACCCTCTCTAGTACATTTGCACAATACGATAACAGTTTTAAGACTAAAAACATGCCCTCCAGGCACAGGAAATAAGAAGGTATTTTGTGTCTGTTTTACTAGCAACAATCAATTGCCTTAAGAAGAAACTGAACTGCTAGAGAAGTTCAATATCAGCTATGCAAAAAGTTGAAATAAACTTGGTATAAATTCTTAAAATTAAAGTAAATAACTCTAGAGGTATGTTTGCAATTTATTCTCCAAGGGTTCCTCATTCACATATTTACAGACGTTGTGGTAGTCAATATGCTAGGCACCCATCAAAGTGCAGTATTGCGTGAAACCAGGTATTTTACAAGAACCATGAAGTTCTTTTGTTGAAGCAGCTAACTAGTAACACTTAGATTTACAATTCCCATTTCACAGTTACTTCTATGCTTCCTTAGCTACTACCTTGAACCATACCTTGGTTTATACTCCTGAGTAGATCTAAAATTTCTTTAAGGCATTAAAAACATTCCTTGTTTCACTCTTAGAAAAGGTAAACATTATACTAACTTTCAAGCCAAGTTCAGAAAAAAGGCATTTGAAGATGTTCTATGGCATGAGTGAAAATCACCCAGACTGTTTTGTTAAGGCCTAAAACTAGGAATGATTTTTTAAAATAGTTTTAAAGGGTTGGGGGGCGGAAGCAACAAAGAGTATACATGCTCATGAAAGTCTAAAATATTTACTTTCTGATCGTTTACAGAAAAAGTTTGCTGGTCTCTGATCTGAGACAAATAGTTCCCCCAAACCATCTCTGTATCCAAATCATTTAAAGGGAGGGAGGGAGGCAGGAAGGGAAAAGAAAAGAAAGTAGGAAAAACAGACAAGAAAAGAAAAGAAAGAAAAAAAGAGCTCTAGACCTCATACCAGCAGAATCAGTCTCCAGAGCTAGGATCTAAAAGAATCTTAAATTTTAAAAGCTCCTCTGAACTTCTGAGTAAGGAGAATAATGGTAGAAGCCTGAATCCCAATCTCTCTCTCCCCAAAATATAAAATCACAAAGTACAAATAAAACCATACATGACCTCCAGTATTAGTAGGAAACAGAATACCACACACTTCAAATAAACACCAAAATCCAACAGAACTCCTACTGCCTCTATAAGCACGTGGGTACATAGCATAGCAGAGAACTTTGAAAGACTATGAAAAGAAGAGAAGATGAGACCAGACAACACAGATGAAGCACAAAGAAAAACCACTTGCCAGAAAATGAAGTCCAACCTGGTGCCAAATACTGAACACTGGAATTTGGTAGTTCACAACATTGGCTACACGGGAGATTAAACAGGAACAGCAAGTGTTTCCCGAGGAGACAGACACATCAATAGAGAAGGGAGGTGCTCCATGGAGATACAGCAGTAAATGAAAAGAAGGAAAAATTAAGGATTTTGCAGAAACCAAAAACAAAAAGAAACACAAGTTCTCGCCTAATTCCCTTAACTAATGCCATCATTCATTTTTTAAAAACGTACTTTGCTATTTTGACAGGCGACATTAATCAACTAAGAACCTTGTCCACAAGAATGAGGGAGGGGGGGTCTACCCAATTCCATAAAAGCTATTGTAGAAAGAAAACAGAAAATTTGAATCACAACATTTCAGCTGATAAACATTCTCCCCATAAAACAATGATAACACATCAGAAACAACGAAAGGTTAGAAAACTGTAAAGCAATACTTCAAACTGAATTAACCTCAAGCAAGTATCTGGAGATAAAAATAGAAGGAAATATTCAAAAACTAAAAACAGAAATGAACAAAAATCAAGTAAGAAAAGCAATGAGAACTGATCAATCTTAGAATGAGAGAAATAAAAAAAACTATTTCTGAAATTGAGTAAATTACAAAGTGCTCAAGGGAAAATGAATGTATGTGAAAATCTAACAATGAACACTGCAGAAAGGCAAAATTTTAAAAAAAGGAGAATAAAAATGAGATAAAGAATGGAGGAGTAAACAGGGTCAAAAGAATGCCTCTGAAATGTAACATGTATAATAGACCCAGCATTGTGTATCTGAAGTCCTTTAAGAAAACAATACTATGCAATAGAGCTACTATTTAAATTATATTTCAAGATGTCTTTCCAGAAATGATAGAGAATCTAAACCATATTTGGTCCACTGTATACCTGAGAAATTTAACACAGAACAATCTACCTAAAGATACATCTTAGTAAAAATACTAGAGTTTAAAGATAAAGGGGGGAAAAAATCCTTAGAGCAAAAAATAAACTTTAAAAAGTAATAAAATTCAAATTTCAAAAGCAATACATATATAAAAGAAAACAGTGGAACAGCATTTTCAAGAAATGAAAAATGTGGGAGCAAAGTCTGTATCAAGTCTAAAGAAATTAAAAAACCAGTCCTGAATATTCACAGACTCAGAAATACCACATATACATGCTGTTGCTGAAAATTTACAAGAAGATGCACTTCAATCAAGAGATAAATGGGAAGCTTTAGCGAAAAGAACTAATGGTGAGCATTAAATATATCTAAATGCAGAGCTAAGACAAAGGTGGAAAAACAGAATGGTTAAAAGAACAGAATGTGCATCTTGTAACACCGATAAAGTAGAAGAAATGCACAAATATAAATAAAATGACAAAAGAAGAAAAAAACTTTGTGCAGAAGAAATTTCAAAAAACAAATTGAAAACCTCTAGGTAAACAAATCTTAACACCTAGATGAATGGGTGATTTCTTAAGAGAATACAACTTACTAAAATTGACTATAGCAGGACCTGGCTGGTGTAGCTCAGTGGACTGAGCGTGGGTCTGCGAACTAAAGTATCATCAGTTTGATTCCCAGTCAGGGCACATGCCTGGGTTGTAGGTCATGTCCCCAGTAGGGGATGCACTAGAGGCAACCACACATTGATGTTTTACTCCCCCTCTTTCTCCCTCTTTTGCTCTCTAAAAATAAATAAAATCTTAAAAAAAAAAAACTGACTATAGCAGAGATGAAGAAATGAAAATGTCACCAAAGAAAAACGTCCACAAAAGAGCACCAAGTCCATGGGGTTTCACGGAGAAATTCTACCAAACCATTGGAGACCAGAGCCCCAATACTACATACATTGTTTCAGAGAACAGAAAATATAACTTTCAAGTTTCTTATGAAGCAACTATTACATCAATATCTAAACCCACTAAAGAAAGATTAAAGTTGCAGACCATTAATAATTTTGAAACTTTATTTTAATATTTAGGATTTCTGAAAACAGATTCCAACACCACATTAAAAAAATATGGCATGATAAAGTGATATTTATGCCAGAAATTCAAGGACAGTCCAATGTTAGAAAATTAGTTAACAAGAATGAATGGATAGTTAATATAGCTTAATCCTAAAGTCAGTATCTTAATGGGAAATACAAGAGATAGGTGAGAAACAAGAATGTCTACCCTATCCATTATTATGTAACCCAATAAATTAGACAAAACAACTAGAGATATTAGAATTGAAGAAAAATAAAAATCAATAATCTCTATAGATGACATAATAATGTATCTCAACTAAGAGAATCAATGAAAACTAACTTAATGAAACAGTTAAGTCATAGCATTAAAATTAATGCACAAAAATCAATGGCCTTTACATACATAACTAAAGATAACAACCAATTTGTAAGATATAATGGAAAACTCCATCACAATATCCACCAAAAAATATTAAAAATGCTTAGAAATAAACTTAAATTTTTAAAACTTATGCAAGGAAATCCTATACAACACTCTTGAAAGACAACAATGCAGACTTGAACAAATGGAGAGACATTCTTTGTTTATGATTAGGACATACCAACATCATTAAGAGGTCAGTCTTCCCTAAGTCAATCTGTAAATGTCATGCAATCCAAATAAAAACAAGCTTTTTTTCCTGGAACTAAACAAGTTAATATTTAAGTTTACATGGAAAACTAAATACACAAGAATAGCCAGGAAACCACAGCAAAGGAGAGGCTATGATGGGAAGATTAGCCCTACAAAATATTAAAACATACTGGAAAGCCCCTATGAATAAAACACTGTGGCAGTGATACGTGAGAAGACCAATGGACTGGAACAGAAAGTCCAAAAATAGACCCAACGACATATTGAAAGTAGTATATGATAACGGTGATAACTCAGAATACCTGAGAAGGAGGGTAAGCAAAGATGGGATTCTTCACAGATAGTGTTGGAACAACTGAATTGTTATTTAGGCATAGATAAAATTAGATCTATAAGATATAAGACCACCAAGAATAAACTCCAAGGGGATCAAAGTAATGAATATAAAAATTAGAAGAAAAGATAGGTGAATCCCTCTGTAATTGGAATTAGAATGTAAAGAAAAGTTTTTTTACTATGACTTAAAATTCAGAGGCATTAAATCAGATTAATAAATTTGACCACAAAATTAAACTTCTACATGGTAAAATACAAACATAAGCAAAGTCAAGATATAAATAACAAATATGGAAAAGTATTAGCAACATCACTGAAAAGGGGCTACTTGCCCTATTATATTGAAGAAATTTTTTAAAAGATTTTATTTATTTTTAGAGAGAGGGGAAGGGAAGGAGAAAGGGTGAGAAACATCAATGTGTGGTTGCCTCTCATGCGCTCCCCCATGGGGGAGCTGCAACCCAGGCATGCGCCCTGACTGGGAATCCAACCAGTGACTCTTTCTCAGGCCAGCACGCAATCCACTGAGCCACACCAGCCAGGGCTGAAGGAATTTTTTAAGCTGAAGGAAAAAAGACCAGATATCCTATAGAAAAATGAGTAGAAGTCAAAGACAATTTACAAAAATATAAAAACAGCCCTTAGGAGGAGAGAGATATTCAATGTCACTTCATAAAAGACAGGAAAATTAAAACTATGGTGAAATACTGTCTCTCACCAAATACACTATCAAAAACCCAGAAGGTGGAAAATGTACTGTTGAGTGAAGCCTTAGGGAACCAAATCGATTCATTGGCAATTTTTGCAAGATGTTATGTGAGAGTCATAAAATATAGTTGCAAAGTTTTTGACACTCGTCCCATGAAGAGGTGGTGTCTATGTCCCACCACTTAAATCTGGGCAGACTTGTGACTGCTTCCCCCAATACTACCAGACAAACATCATCATGGGACTTAAGCTAGGTCATAAAAGGCTGTGTAGTTTCTGCCTTGTTGTCTTGAAATGCTCATTCTCCTGATGAGCCCTCTCAAAATCGAGGTTGCCAATTCTGTGAAGAAGCCCAAGCTACACTGGGAGACCACATGTACATGGTTCTGGTTGACAGTCTGAACAGAGGCCAACTTCAGTTGTCTCAGTCCAGTCTGCCACACAGGCTGAGGCAAAAGTGGGTTTACAGATGTATGGGCACCATTGAATTTATTCCTGTATTACTGTTTATTAATTATTTTATTTTACATATGAACAACTATAAACCTACTTCTGCCCAACCCTGTATAATTCTAGCTCCTAACTGTTCTCATCACCTCCCAGCCATTTGAGACTTCCCAGTAGAAGCTGCTGACATTGTGGAGCACAGAAAATCTTCCCCACTGTCCCCTACCCAAATTTCTGATCTAGAATCTAAGGCTCTAATTAAAGGATTGTTTTACACAATTAAATTTGGGGTGCTTTGTGAAGCAGCAATAGATAACCGGGACATGGCACATCCCTATGGAAGAGAATCTGACAATAACCAATAAAACCACTATTAATTTACTCTTCATCTCAGAAATCTCACTTTAAGGCATTTACTTTGAAGATGTATCTTAGCAATACAGAAAAATACATATACATGAAGTTATTCACTGAAGCATTATTTATAATTTCAAAATGCTGGAAACCGCCTAAATGTGCAAATACAGGGGACTGGTTGCACACACAACAGAGCAGCACATGGCTACTAAAAAAGAATATTGATGGTGTCTCCAACCCAGCATAGAGGAACCTGCAGGACACGCTAAGTAGGGAAACAAGTGCAAAACACATACTATTTTGTGTAAGAAGAAATAAGAAAACATACATCCATTTGTCTTATTTGAAGGAAAAGAAACACAGGAACAATAAACAAGAAAACTGATGACCTGCAAGAGGAGCAGGGGTGGGAGAGTTGAATGGAAAGAACTGACAATTCTAAGTAAACATTTTTATGCCTAGTTTTGAGTTTGGGAAGCACACTAGCTTTCTACCTATTCAAAATGTAATACTGAAACAAAAAGGGTTGTGGGAAAGGGGCTAAAACAGAATACAACATAAGCAAACGAACTAACTGTATTTCAAATGAATAAAATGACCACTCTGCAAAGGGTGAGGGAAAATCCAATGCAAGTAACTTTTTGACACAGTATATTATTTTTACTTCATAGAGTTAGTCTGGGAGGAGGGGGAGAAGGAATGTAAACAAATCTTAAACTTCTCTTAGTACTTTTGTTTGTCATAGTGGCATAGATGTAGAATAAATAAAGCCTAAGCAAAGAATTAAAGATATAAATGTCTGGAGCTTCAATTCTCACAGTGGAAGTACAGACAACAAGGAGGGGCGGAGGAGGGGGAAATGGGAGGCCGCAAAGAACCCAGCGGGCTGGGCTAGAATGAAAGCAATCAGTATGAATTCATAATTTCATATATATATGTTCATATATATGAAATGTATACATATATACTAATATACACACATCTATATCCTTATTAAAATACAAGAATCTCTAAGGAGGAGGAAAATATTGGTCATTCACACAAAAACTATAAAATGAATTAGGAATGTTTCAAAACCCAGCCAAAATCAGTCACAACAAGAGCAATTTGTAAAAGAAATGTTGGTTTGTTCCGGAGCACCTAATACAGATGTTCACTTTATGTTCACACTCTACAACTTAATCTTATTTGTTGGCTCATTTGAGATGAATTTGGGGGAAGGAAATTTGGGTTCCCTCCCTTTCTTGCCCTTTTGCCTTCTATCCCATATTAATGTAATGAGAACTCCCAGATCTCAGGCTAGTAGTACTAGTGACTTAGCTTCATTTTTCAATTTTGTTGGCCAATTGTTTATAGTCCTATTTCTATAAAAAAATTGTTTCCAATTCTAAATCAACAGAAATGAACTTTTAGAGCACAACCCAATTTCCTCACTGCCTACACTTTACCCTAAAAGTCCTTTTAAACTAAGTAAATATTACATTCTGAGCTTCAGGCACCACTCTACCTAATTTGTATTTTTCACTGTAGCCTCTGGCTTTGCCCTCCTTTCTTAGGATAAAGTCTTCAAATTTATAGATGGAATTTAATATGCTCACGCCTCACCAAGAGGACATTCAGCAAAGAACTGAAGGATGTGAAAAGTATTTTGGGAATTAAGTTCCTTAATAACAAGGCCTTAAAGACAATTTTCCTCCCATTACACACAACAGAAATGCTTGCTTTCAACCTCCAAAAAAAATATCTCCTTAACCCATTTAAACTGTGAGTAAACAGAACAGCCAGTAAGCAAAACTGGTATTTCCTCAATATTCTCACTACATCTTATATTTTCAGTTTAGTCCTTCTCCTCATTCCCATCCACCAGGCGAGAATATCCCCTATTTTGGGGGCATTCTTCTGCAACTTCCCTTAATCAAAACCTGCAATATGACATCAGTGATTCTCAGTCCCCAGATTCAGCAGCATCAATATACCTTAGAGCTCATTAGAAATGCAAATTCTCAGACCCACTCCAGACTTCCTAAATCAGAACCTTTGTGGGAGCTACCAACAATGTGTTTTAAATAAGGCTTCCAGGTAATTCTGATACATGCTAAAGTTTGAAAACCATGTTCTATTGGGTTAGCCCAAAAGTTGATTTGGATTTTTCTGTAAGATGGCTATAGTAGTGCTTAGTTGTTTTTAATTACATTTGAAACTGTTTTGTTAAGATTGTATTGTGACACCTGTCACAAATGTCCATTAAAAACACTCATCAAAATTGTTGAATTTTTGTGCAGCCATTGTAATATTGAAGATGGAAGAAAATACGCAACATTTTCGGCATCGAAATGCAAAGAAAGATATGCAACATTTTGCATCAAAATGCAAAGAAAGATTTGTGCGGTGTATGGATAAGGTGTTGTGACTGATTGAATGTGTCAGAAATAGTCTATGAAGTTTCATACTGAAGATTTCTCACTGGATGATGCTCCACAGTTGGATAAACCTATTGAAATTGACAGCAATCAAATCGAGATATTGAGAACAATTAACATTATACCATGCAGGAGATGGAGCCAACATACTTAAAATATTCAAAGCAATAAAGTTATTGGTGAAAATGAAAAATGGCTCTTTTATTTTACAGAAAAAAAACATACGGACTTTTTGGCCAACCCCATAAATATTTGACTAAAATTACATTTTAGACTGAATTTCTTTGCTTTCCTTGTTATGGACTGAATCGTGACTCCTCAAACTTCAAAAATTATATCCCTGACCTCCAATGTAACTATCTTTGGAAACAGGACTTTTTAAAGAGGTAATTAGGGTTAAATGAAGTCATAAAGGTAGGGATCCAATACGACTGGTGGGACCACACATAGTAAGGCAACCATCTACAAGTCATGATGAAAGGCCTCAGGAGAAAACAAATCCTGCTGACATCTTGAGGTTGAACTTTCAGCATCCAGAACTATAAGAAAATAAATTTTTGTTGTTTAAACCATCCAGCCAGCATGTGGTATTTTGTTATAGTGGCCCTAGGAGATTAATACGTTCACTTTTTACCTCAAGCAATATTTAATTTTAATGCTTTTTCTCTTTCAGTATTAACTGAAAATACTGGC
Organism: Anoura caudifer; assembly: GCA_004027475.1. NCBI lineage: Eukaryota > Metazoa > Chordata > Mammalia > Chiroptera > Phyllostomidae > Anoura > Anoura caudifer. The sequence goes on from PVKU01000122.1 coordinate 648,178, forward strand.
CATTGTTAAAAGGAAATTCTCTGAAATTTCCTTAAGCATTTGCAAAACTCATTCTTCTTCAATCTTTCACCCGTTTTAGACGACAAAGGAAGGGGTTGTCTCATATCTCACTCCCCTGACATGATAATCCAGAAGTCTCCTGCTTAACCCATTAGAAATGTTTCCAAATACAAAACTGTGCTGCTTCCAATATCTACAAATCCATCCTCAAATTTGTCTTTGGTCTACTCTTTATCCTACGTAAGCAAAGACTAGACCCCTTTCTCAAATGTTTATCCACTATTCTCTCCTAATACAAAAATGCCAAATAACTAATGCGCTTTTGAGAATAGTCACTTTTATTTTAGTTTGCGGCTAAGAATTTTAAAATCATGACTGTGTTTTCCCTTTTAACCATTAATGGAGCGCATCATTAAACCTTTCAAAAAACGTAAAAGGAAATTTTAGCACAAGTAGTGCTATACTGAGTACTCTTCATTAAAAATGCTAACATGTTAATGAATAGAAACCAACCAATCATACTTCTGAACAATCTAACTAGCCCAAGAGGTCATTTCCACATGCTGCAGTATGCTCACATCAGGGCACAACCTATTTGTGTTCAATCTCAACATGAAACTACATGAATGGAAATGAATTCATATCTCAAGTGTATGAAGTGTGTGATGTGTACGTGTTCATGCACACATCTATGTAACAAATTTATATTAGCTCAACTGACAGTATGTAGCACTTCAGTAGCCACATACAGACTAAGAGACAACTATGTGTCAATCCAAATAAAAATATGATCCTGTCTCTACCATATATCCATAATTAATTTAACATATCCTCTACCATATAGCCATAATTAATTTAACATATCACCCTTGGAATGTTACTTACATTTTCTACAAATACAAATTATTAGCCTCTTTTAATTTACTAGGCAGTAAGGTTAAAAAGCTGCCAAGCTAACCCACCCAGTACATTTCTTATTTAAATAATACTAAGAATGTAATTTTCTTATAAAGATACAACCACACAAAATCTTTTATAAAATGATATGAAACTAATTAATTAGAACATATGAATACTTATTTAATTAGAAATTTTTTTTGACTCCAAGTTAAAGAGGCAGTCAAGTTTACAAATGAGATCAATTTTAAAACCACATTCCAAACATTACTGGAAAGTATAAAGTTAGCTCATTCTTCCTCTCTCTGTATACTATCTGAGGAAGACCTGATGGTAAAAATTTTAAGACTGGGGAAACTGAGTAAAAGAAACATTAAGTTTTGTCCCATACACTCTATTTGCTAAGACAGAAAAATACTAATATATTGGGGATAAGATGGAAATAAATGTTATTCACCCAGCAATTTTAGTGCTAGATTTTACCAGTGATGACATTTGCTTTTTCAATGTTTAAATCAAACCAAATATGCTTTATATATCTACTTCAAGACCACTGAAAAACGTCAAAATAAGGAGCAAAAACTCATACAACACATATAAGATCATGTTCTCCATCAATTTAGTCAGACGCAAAATGCTAAGTCAGATGTTTAAAAAAAAAAAAAGCCCAAGACACATGACCACTCTCCTCCAAATGAGAGGAACACCAGGACCACAATGCTGATCAACTGAGGGCACCTATATAAGCACACAAAGGCACCCGCTTTCTCATAAATTAGACATAATTCCAGATCAAAGTCCTTGGCAGGAGGCATCTAACTCAAGGAGATGATGAGGGCTGCAGCAAAGGTCTGATTTTTGTCTGTTCACTGTATCAAAGGGACAAATTTAGAGCACTTTGTTTTTACAACCACAGAGATCTCATCAGTGTTACTCTTCATTACAGAGGATAACCAAGTGAAATATAAAGATATGAAGTCTATCAGTTGCATGAATGTTTTAGGTTGTAAAACAGCTGAAGAAGCATATGAATTTTTGCACAACTATTACAAACTGCAGAACAGGAAAGTGAGCTACAGAGATCAAGAGTCAAAGTTCTAGTTGTGGACTACATACGTTAATGAAACCATTTTATTCTAAAAGTCTTGCTCATTTAGCACCAACTATTTACAATAAATAAATGGAAAGGCAATAAATTTCCATTTGTATAGGACAGAGACTGATTTAGCCAATCTTATCCCCAGCATCTGGTGTAGTATCCAAAACTATAGTTGGCACAACATTAAGCTGACACTCAAATACTTTGTTGAATGAATACTATTTCTGTCAAAGTTTAGGAGAAAACTAAACACTGAACAGTGCAATAAGCACTAAGTTGGGAATCAAATCTGGGTTTTCATTCTCACTGTATGATCTAGGGCAAGCTGAAGTGTCCTCAGGTTTTAGTTTTCTCACCAAAAACAGATGGACCAGGTTCTCTAAGATCTTCTAGCTCTAAAATTCTTTTGTCTACCCTCAAAATGTTGCCCCTAATTACTTATCCCAGTCCAAAGTGCAAAAACATCACTGTCTCCCATCTATGGATTTAGGGACTACTCACATCTTCTACTTACGGTCTCCTGTACCAGAAAAATACACAGAGAAGCCTCAAGCTGAGCCTCAATTTAGATTCAGTATCAAGTTCTCTCTCATGATTCAGAACCTTGGTTCATTGTATTGACTTCAGTTCTTTCTCTCCTGAACTCAAAAACCTTCCTTGTCTGTTATGATTGGCAATAAACAGAAAGATGGTTTTCAAACTTTGTTTTCAATATTGGCATCTTAAAAAAAAATCCTATGTATGGTTTCAACTTCTGTTTTCCAGTTTAGACAAAAGACTGACTCTATTACTGGCTGTCTTGTCCGGTCTTGACAGATTTGCCAAATAAAATACAGGCCATTCTGTTAGATCTAAATTTCAGACACTTTTTTTTTCTTTTAAGTATGTCCTACCCATTATTTGGGATACACTTTTATTTGCTGTATCTGAAATTCAATTTAACTCTGTGTCCTGTACTTTTATTTGCTAAATCTGGTAACTCTGGTCCTGACTTCCTATTACTATACATTACTAGTTTCCAAAGGAATACAATTTTAAAAAGTAGTTTAAAGACTAAATATAATTCAATTTTTCTTTGATTCAGAAGGAAATTGCATTTTCCAATAGCTAAGCTTCACCTTGCTTTGGTCTCCAAAACTACACATTTACAAAACACTGGAAATGAACTATAAAATAGCCTCTACCATCTGCACCACCCCTCAACTCTGGTTTCCTGAAAAGAAGGAATAATAACCTTCATTCTTGTGAGATGGAACTGAAAGACATTAAATTCCCAATTTGTAGCTCAGAGGCTGCCTTATTCTGAATGCCTATACTCAACGTGCTTTCTTTATCCTCATCTATTTTTTATTTGCTTTAATTATCACATACATTCATCAATCTTACCCAACATATCATAAACCAGGAAAATACTACCTTTTGTATACTCATTTTTATCTCCTACCATTCCCCATTTGTACACCATACACAAAATGTTATACATACAGAAGTTTAACAATTGCTTTCTAAATATTAAATGTCATTGTAGGACAGTATACATATAGAAGTTGTGATGGTCTGCAGTGAATTCATACTAATTCTATCACAAAACTGGAATTCACTTTGAAATAAATTTCTACTGACTGCTTGACTTTCTATAGTTTAAGCATAAAATGTACAGAAATCCTAGTTATGAACTTTCTGAATACTAGGATTATTTCTAAAAAGCATTTATGACATTCTGTCCTAAATGCTGCTTGCTAGGCAGTATGAGTATACTATGATATTTCAGAATACATACCAGAACATATAAAGCCTAAAAGCATTTTTGTAAATCAGCTCAGCTCATTTTAATAAGGCTGCCATTGCTGAAAACATCTCAAGCATTTCTATTTAGAATTTTTTTTTAGCACTTGGGGTCTTTTAAAAGAAAATATCCTCAATGACAGCAAATCTTTACTTTTCTGAAAATATATCATCAGGAGAATTTTGTAAATAAGTTTTATTAGTAAGCAGATGGCTCAACACTATATTTTAGGAACATTGGTAAAAAACGGTGATATCATATAAACTGTTGTTTTCAGCACAGGCAAATACTATGAAAGGCATTATTTTGTAACACAAAATCTCAATCAATTCAGAATGTCAACATCCTAAATCAAATTGAGTTGTTAGTCTTATGGAATGAATTTGACAGAATTATGCCTTTTAAAAATTAATAAAAATAGGTTTTTACCATTTCTTATTTACCACTTATTAATTCTGACATTGAGTGCTTTCTTGGATCTTGAGGGTTATGTTGTTCTACTACAGACCTTAACTTTTCCCCCCAGATATCATCACAAATACCACATTTCATCAAGAATTACTATTTCCTCCTAAATTCTCTAGTAGCATAAAGCCTCCCTTTAAGATCAGGATTATTATCAAGTCTTCAGCGTATGTCACTTTATTTTTTCAGACTTTATTTATTTTTAGAGAGAGGGGAAGGGAGGGAGAAAGAGAAGGAGAAAAGCAATGATTGGAGAGATACATTAATTGGTTGCCTCTCCTATGTGAGGTGCCCAGGGAAGGTGAAGGTGTGGGGGAGGGGGGACAGAACCACAACCCAGGCATATGCCCTGACCTGGAATCCAACTGGTGACCTTTTGCTTTGCAGGACAATGCCCAACCAACTGAACCACATTAGTGGGCAGTGTTTGTCACTTTAAATATATGGCACAATCTTCCTATAACCTAAGCAGAACTAGACTTAAATTTGGCTTTTTAAAGTCAATTATTTAGAGTCAGTAAGAATAAACCAAATTCCTAGCCTCTTGCATATTTTTCCTCAAACCTTAAGTGAATAGGCAAGTACTTCAAGAATCATCCAAGAACATTTTAATTGCAAAAAAAGAAAAAGAAATCTGGCTCTTGGCATTACTATAGACTACTGGTAACATATCAGAGACTCAACAGTGTACTATAGCAGAAAAAGCAGTCCTGGGGAGTTTGAGAGCTGGGCTCAGATCCCTTCGCCTTCACTCAGCATTGGGGCAGGTAAATTGCCTCGCTTCCTCTATGTACAGAGAAAGAAGCCTTCATCATAACTGGAGAGGTTCTATGCAGAATAAGTAATACCAACTGTCACATGCAACACACTTCTGAATGCATTAGTCCTCTTGTAACTATTTAAAAAAAGAGAGAGGTTCTTTACCCTCATGACCTCAAATATTAAACCCACTAAGCCAAATCCATTTTAACTAACACAAAGATCTGAAGTCTGTGACTGTTACTAGTGTAATACTCAAAACTCTTCACCATGTCAAAAGCACTTATTTATGCAGCAGAATCGGGTTATGAGATTTTTGCCATAAGCCGAAGCTTATCCCTATAAAGATGAAAGTTTTATTTTAAATATTTTACACACAAAAAAAATCTTCCAACAACATACCACAAAATTAGCTGAGACAATTTAAAGAAGTCAAATATAATTAAACCAGCAAGTAATCACTCAGAATTACTATTAATTTTTTCAAGGCCCACAACATGCCAGGTCCTGGGGATATAAACTACCACCAATCTATGCAGACCCCTCCCTTGAAGAACTCTTTCTCTCTAGGGGGATGAACTTCTAAACAGATAAATAGAAGATGATAAATGATGTTTTAGAAATACCGTATTTCCCTGGCTCAAATATACTGCAGGAATCATTCTTACTTCCCAGCATTTGTAGCCTATAAAATTGGAAAGTCTTTCCTTTTTTCCATGTTGAGTTGATAGAAATTTGAATCCCTACTTTTTTTTCTTACAGAGTCTTTCAAAAATCTGTAAGAAATAACACTGAAACCAAAAGCTAGTTTATACACAAAATGCTTGTCATATGCCGGGCAAAGCAATGAAAGGAAACAGGACTTGCCACCTCTCAGAAAATCCCAGAATTTTCAAACTAAGGAAGGACAGTGTTTCTTTTTCATGCATTTGCACTCAGAGCTACAATTATATTAAGGATAAATTATTTAAAAGACAATGAAGAAAAACTAAGTCTTAGCAACAGGAAATGCAAACAAAACCTACCTACTTATACTAAGTTTCAAAGGTCAGTTGTGTTAAGGAGGTTACTATCATAGACCAAAGGTTATAAAAAAAAAATGTCAGCATGTTGTCATCCCTAAACACTGGCCAAAATGATTTAGATGACTTAAAATTCAGAAAGGCTTGAACTCAGAAATTTCCACGCTGAAGATAATACCTATTAGATGTTTCTGTCAGTTAGCAAAACTATTTCTGTATGTAAGCTAATTTTTCATTTCACTCCCATAACTATTATATCAATAATTTATATTCTAACATGTTTTGGAATCAAGGAAATGCTAACTTTAATATGAACCAACGGTAACACACAGAAATGACCCTGCCTAGGGAAGTTGGGGGAACTGACTTTTTAAAAAATATTATCTCTATTGTGTTTTTTTTTCCATTTTACCATTTAATCCCTTTATATGACCCCCCAGCAATCACCACACTGTTGTTCATGCCCATGAGTCCTTTATCCTTTTTGCTCATTCCTTCAACCCCCAAACTCCCCCTCCCCCTTAACTGTCATCCTGCTCTGTACGAGTCTGACTTTTAAAGTGTCTTGAAAAAAGAACAGTATTTTGTAATGTGGGGAATTTAGGCAAGGAGAGCACGATGTTCCAAGTATGTCACAGAATAATGAGCAGGAGGAACATGTCTGTAACACAACATGAACTCTGGGCATGACCTGAAGTGAACACTGTGATAGCAGAGATAGAGCAGCACAGGGGACTCGGTGCCTAACTGGATAGACATGCATGAATTCAGTAAGTGCTAGAGAGAAGCACCCAACTTTCTGGAGAGGCTGAGAGGTCTTCATGAAGGAGTTTTCATGATGACTAGTCCATATAAGGATACTCCAGCTGGGAAGAGCAGCAGAGAGCTTCTGTTTTTGAATCAAATTTTCCATCAACTTCTGTGAATTCTTATTTTGATATTAAAAACCTCTGTTTTCACTGTCAAGATGTCAACTTTGAATTCTTTCTTGTAGTACTTATGCTTGCCTCTGAACAACCTTTCCAGTCTCCAAATTTGGTCTCATCTGTGGTGTACTGGGAAATCTTATCAAAATGTAAATGAAATATATATATAAAATACTAGTAAACACAGGAAATAAACACAAAGTGGAGTGAGGCACTGAGTTTTAATTCAAGGAATCCTGGCTTCTAGGAGGGCTTTTACTGCCAGTTTCTAGGTTTTCTACTTGTTTTACATGGTTCAGGAAACTAGGTAAATAATAGCCTTCAGGCTACGAGAGAAATTATCCCATACCTCTCCCCCTTCTGATAGCCTCCTCCTTCTTTCATCCCTTCCCATTTCAGAGATGTTCTACATGGCAATTAGTTCACTAAGTTTCACTCTGCAAGACCATTAATTCAATGACATCAACATTATAGGAATTTCATGCTACAGATATTTTGGTACATTTTATTCTTTTACACCTACAACTTTTCTAATTTATTAAGAGGCGGTACTTGAGAGAAAAAACACAACTGTTTTGGATATTTAAATACACATATATTGATGTATATCTACTAACTAGATGTAAAAAAAGTTACATTTTTTCAATTAACCTATTATCTGCGCTACTCTTCCTCCATACCTCCCACTTCTACAGTTGTCATCTCAAAGCCCTCGACACCACTATAATGTAGTCATTTTGAATAACTCCAAACTCTGAGTACATTTGCAGCTTTACGTTAAATGATAATCTCTCTAGCCCCCCTCATGTGATTCAAAACTCGTTTTCCTTTCATCTTCTTGTGGCATCTGCTTTATGGGGCTACCTAGTACTGAATATTGAAGGGACATGGCCAAAGAATCTCCTCTAAGATGTTTTATCCCCTTTCATCACAAAGACCTTCACCAATACAGCCTCTGCTTGGGGAAACACTCAATATGAATCTACAGGTACACATCAAGAAAGAAGACAGCAGGGGCAACTCTCCAAGATTATGAAACAACTCAGAACTCAGAGCTTGGCTCTCAACCTTGGCTGTACATGGATATAAAAGCAGAGTTCAGAGCAACTTAAAAAAAAATCCTTCAAAAGTAATTGTGACAGAAGAACAGGTGTCACTATCAAGATACCATGAAATTACTGAGATCTGAAGGTTTGACAGCTGACTCCAAAATGCCTTTCTTCTATGTTTAAGAATAGCTGGAAACAATATATCCCCTTTCGATATAGGTGAGATCACAGAACAGGAAGGACATGTGTGCACACACTTACATTGGCTCCTTGGAAGCATACAGCACCTGATGAATCACTGAACAAAAAAAGAAACTGAGAAGGAACACTGGACACACTGACTGAGGCTGACTTAAAGCTCTTCATGACGGACTCTTTCTGGCAGGTCACAGTTGCTACTGTCTAGCACAGTGATCACAGAGCATTTTGAAGACAAACATTTCTCCAAAATCTTAAATTTTCCCCTCAAGATCTGAGTATGAATGAAAGTCACTTACAATGTCATAGAAAGAATCTGCCTGGACACCTTCCTGAAACTTTAAGGTTTTATTTCATATACACTACAGAATGTTCACTTTTTTGCATTACCTCTTAACATACTTTGCATTTCAAAGTCTGTATGTTGCATTTTTGTAGAGTTGTCTCCACTATAAAAAAGAAGATATATGTTAATCTGTAAAGGCGTATTTTAATCAGTTGGCCAAAAAGTTTGTTTGGTTTTCTTTTTACATAAGATAGCTCTAGTAAGTGCTTAGTTGTCTTTAACTGAATTTGAACCAATTTTGTTAGACTGTATTGTGATCAGCATGTGTTTAAAATAAACTTAGCAAAATTCATGAATTTTTGTGTAGGCATTTTAATATTGAAGATTGAAGAAAACACACATTTTCAGTGTATTATAGTTTATTACTTAAAGAAAGGTAAAAATGCAACTGAAATGCAAAACAAAAAAAGATTTGTGCAGTATATGGAGAAGGTGTTGTGACTGATCAAACGTGTCAAAAGTGGTTTGTGAAGTTTCTTGATTCCACAGACCTTTTGGCCAAATGATTCTTTGCTGTGGGGCTGTCTTATGCACTGGACAATGTTTAGCAGCACCCCTGGCCTCTACCCATTAGAAGCCAATAGTGGGAAATAGCAGGCATACTCAAATATCCAAATACCCAAACCAATAAAGTTATTGGTGAAAATGAAGTATGAGTCTTTTATTTTACAGAGAAACCACACAGACTTTTGGCCAACCCAATATAAAAGCTGTTTATCTATTCATTTTGAAATAAACGTAACTTCCATTTTCATGGCCCTCTTAGTAGTCTATTCCACTTAGTGAAGTCTGTCCTACCTTTTAAAAGCAAGGATGGTAGAACTGTTTCAGAAAGATTTATATTTATATAGCCTCATTAAAACAAAATATTTCTCATTTTCAAAAGTATCTTTCAGTTGGCATTTTATTCAGCTGAAGTTAAAAGAAACAGTGCCTTGTGATAAATTTACCTCAAATATATTACAGTTTCTAAGGAGAGACAATGAACATTATACTGGAGTCCAATACAAGTAGATTCAAATTCAAGACTGGACACAAGATGCTCATTCAAGAGTCATTAAGAATCTCACAGGGCAAGTGACTGAAAGATTTACAGTCCCTGTTCTCAAACTGAACATCTTATGGAGGTGTCAAACATGTAAACAACAACAAAATGTGAATTTTTAAAAGTGCTATGATAGACCTGGCTGGGTTAGAGTGTCATCCCGATGAGCCAAGGTTGTGGGTTCAATTCCTGGTCAGGACCCATACAGGAGGTAAGTACGTAAATTGGTATTTCCCTCTCTGTCACCCTACCTCTCTTTCTAAAATCAATAAAAACATAATTGAAATAATTTTTTAAAAATGTGCTATGATAATTTGAGAAAGTAAAGGAGAGGCCTAGAAATGAATAGCATGAACTATACACACAGCAAGAAAAGATAAAGAATCCCAAGATTCTTTACCAGCCCCAAGACTGGCAGAAAATTTTAACCGTAAGATAACACACTACCGAAATCCTTAACCTAGTAATTTAAAAGGAAAAAAATCATAAATGAAGATAAACATCTACAAATACGGATAATTCACTGGAAGATTATTTAATATAAGAGAAAAAACTTAAAACTCAAACATCCAACATAATGGGAGGAAATATTGCATTAATTAAAATGTTGATTAAAAAATTTAATGACTTAAGAAAATAATAGAAAGTTTTTTTCAAAGCACACACTTATGCCTACATTATCTCAAGCATGTGAATACGTGTGCAAATTTTTTAAGATGGAAATTAAATCAAATGTTAAAGTCGACTATTTTTCAGAGGTAGGATTATGAGTGATATTTTTTCATTTTTACATTGTTCTATTTTTTCTAAACATTATATAATGGTATGGTTACACTTTAAGTTAGTTGGTAAAAAGATTACGTAAAGTCACTGTTATTAGAAGTTCCCTTTAAAATGATTAATAACCCTTTTCTTCTTTAGTAGAGAATATCTCTCCCCTAAATTTCACAGAACCCACTCATTTAAACAGGATAATATTTACAAATTGCTCAGAACAGTACCTGGAAGGTAGAGAGTAGCTGCACAAGTGTTCACTTTAAATTTTCAATATTTTTAAGTCCCCTTTGTCTAGTCAAAGTACCTAGTGTGTTTTGGAACTGGTCAATTTTCATGGCACCTTGGCAAAAGAACATTTTCTTTTCTCTTCTGAATTCTGACATGTTTTTGTTTTGTTTTGTTTTGAATACTCACCCAAGGATACAGGTATTGATTTTAGAGGGAGAGGGGCAGACTGAGGAACACTGATGTGAGAAACATCAATTGGCTGGCTCTTGCATATGCCCTGACTAGGGATTGAACCACAACCTAGGTATGTGCACTGACTGGGGATCTAAACCACAACCTTTTGGTATATATATGGGACCAAATGAGCCACCAGGTAAGGACTGAATTCTAACATCTTTTAAGAGATGACTGCTGTCTTCTCTGAGATTCTACTTCCCTCAAAGAAAGCAACACGAAGAAATTCAGTCAAATACCAAGTTCCCAAAGGGAAGACAAAGAGTTAATAATGGCAACGGGATTTTAAAATATCGTCAATTGTAAAGACACATCTACAGAAGTGTACTCTTTTACAGATTTACTAAAGAGTCTCCCTTAAGTCAACATTCATGTTGGATTAAATGTTAGATTAAACTCTAACATTAAAAAGAATACATACTTACGCAGACGAAGAAATGAAGAAATCATGTACCAGGTTCTTAATAGGGAATGGGCAATATGTAAGTAGTTAGAATATGTCTTTACGGTTTTTATGAGTTGCTTGGGATGTGTATGGAGTGGTGAGGTGGTGATGAGGAACATCTCGGGGAAATGCAAAAAAAACCACAGATGGCAACCAACTTCTACATAATCAAGGGATGATGAACTTCAACTTGCAAAATGGAGGAAGACTTGAGAAAGAGATCAAGAACATTAAGCTGTCTGTGGATCGTCTTTGCTAAAGAAGTCTTCAGTCAAGCCCTCTGTGCTACCCACACTTTTGTAAAAATGGATTCATTTATTCAAATACTGAATCATACAAGATTGCACAAAGATACAAGAATTAAATGACAGGTGACATCTGAGTTATCTACACATACATGAATTCATTTTTAATCTTGACAAACATACATGCATAAAGTTTGTTTTCAAAAACAGATCTACAAGGCCTTTTATTTATCAATTTTTAAAAATATCAGTAGTTCTTTTACTCCCCCTACCCTATTTTCTCCTTAGAGGCAACAGGTGCCTTTCCTCTTAATACCTAAATCCATCTCTACTTACAGTGTTCCTGCTTGCTTCTTCAGTTTCAGAAGATACACATACATACACACACCTACACACATAATCTTTCAGCACCACTTTTCCTCCCACCCTCAGCATAAACACAAATGCTTCCCAAAGTACTTTTATGCAGAGTATGTAAAGAAACTACAGCTCAGTAAGACAGACACAATCTAGTTAAAAGGTGACAGATACCTAAACATACTGGAACCCAAAATGTCCATCAACTGATAAATGAGTAAACAAATTGTAGTATACCTATATAATAAAATCCTTATCAGCAATAATAAGGACTGAACTATTAATATACATGGCATGGATAAATTTCAAATAATTATGTTGAATGAAAGACCAAGAAGAGCACATACTGTATAATTCCATGTACATAAAGTTCTAGAAAATCCAAATTAGACTATAGCCAGAGAAAGCAGATTAGTGGTTACCTAAGGAAAAAACGAGGTGGGATTGGGGGAGAGGAAGAAGAATATTACAAAAAGACACAAGGAAATTTTTCGGGGAATCACTGTGCTCATTAATTTGACTGGGGTGGTAGTTTCACTGCAGTATAGATACATTAAAACTCAAATTTTTCACTTTAAATATGTACAACTTACTTTATGTCAATTATACCTTAATAAGGCTGTAAATACATAAAACTACTTTAGGAGTTCTGGACTCACACATGGGGCTTTCTATGGTCTTCACTATAGGGTGACTAACATTTTCTTTTTTAAAATTGACTTTATTGGGTTAACTGATTAATAAAATTGTATGTTTCAAGTGTATAATTCTATAAAACATCATCTGTATATTGTATTGCATATTCACTATCCAAAGTCTAGTCTCCTGTCATCATTTATCCTCCTGTTTACCCTCTTTTACCTGTCCTTACTCCCGTCCCTCTGGTAATCACTATACTGGTGTGTATATTTATATGTTCTTTGTTGTTTTTTGCTATATCCCTTCACCTTTTTCACCCAGTCCCCCAACACCCCTCCTATGAGTCTGTTCTCTATATCTATGAGTCTATATCTCTAGTTTGTTTTTTGTTCATTAGATTCCACATATAAATTAAATCATATGGTACTTGTCTTTCTCTGACTGGCTTATTTCACTTAGTATAATGCTTTCTAAGTTCATCCATGCTGTTGCAAAGGGTAAGATTTCCTTCTTTCTTGTGGCTGAGCAGTATTCCACTGTACTAAGGTACCACTGCTGTTTTATCCACTCATCTACTGATGGGCACGCACTTGAGTTGTTTCTTGGTTATTGTAAATAGTGCTGCAATGAACACAGGGGAGCACGAGACATTTTCTTTAGGCAATCCCATCATACAAATACTGAGCCAACGTCAGAATCTTCAGGTCCCTTCCGTCAAGTTGGTCAGAGTTCATGGAAAAGACAAACTCTGGCCAGCACCCTGAAAGCTCAGGAAAGGAAGAAGGCTGGGAATCTGAACATAAATATGTAAACTCCACTTAACTCACATTTGAATATACTTTTGTCAGGGAGCAGGGTTAAATGCCTGTTATATGCCACTTCTTTAACTGGAAACCTTAAACACATTTACTGAAAAGCTAAATCATCTTCATTAGTGAAATACAGCATATCACAACACAGAACACCAAATGACGACAAGCTAGTTAAAAAACAGTATTGGAAGGCAAACCTAAAAGAACTAAATGGTTGAAAATTTGACATGGGAGGCAGAGACCAACTATGTCTAAACAGTACTTTTTTAAAGTCAACCTTCCAAGAAAGAATTATTAATAAAACTACCTGACTTTATATTTTGTAGTGTGTGTGTGTGTGTGTGTGTGTGTGTGTGTGTGTGTGTGTTGGGGGTGGGGGTGGATAGTAACAAAGAAACCAAGAGATTTACCCAAGGTCATTTAGCCTTTTACCGGTGAAGATTAAACTCAAACTTAAATCTGGAGAGAACTTAAGATAACAATACAGAATAAAAGCCAAAATCAGAAGTTTTAGGTCCAGTCACACATAGGAATACCATAAAGATACAGAGGCTCCGAGAAAGGTGGGCATTCCTACTTAAAGGAATGCTATGGTAAAAGGTCCAGAGACAAGAGAATCAGGTAAGTTCCAGTACTCGATTACATATATAAAAACAGAGGAAGCAGGTGAATTTAAACTTTACCCTAAATCCATTGTGCATGCAGTGAATGACTGAATGATGTTTTTTTCCCCGATAGCTGACATCCAGAGGGTTGGATGCTAGAGGATCTCCTTTTCCTGATGTGTCTTATCTTTCCCATTTCACAGACTGACCTTCTTTGTTTTCAGTCCTCTTATTATTATTTGCACTGGTGTCCTTTAACTTAGTTCTCCACTACAGTATTAGTTGTCAGGAGTGTCCAAAGTATGTACCTGAAGTTTGTAAGTCAGCATAGTTAAAGCATCACTCACTTAATTTGGGGTATAAGTAGAGAAGAAAAGGACAGAATTATAGCAAAGGAAATGAAATGCTTGCATAACTCTAGGTATTAGCAAGGTAGTATAGAGTATATGCTAATGTCATCCTCCAATGTCCCAATAAAAGATCAAAATCCAACAGGAAAAGATCATGCTGTAAGCCATTTCGCTTTTGCTACTTCCACTGATTTATGCCTTGACAGATTTATTTTTATTTTTCCACTTCCAAAACCATTCTACCTTTCTCTCTTGATCAACAATTTTATTATGATTATTACTGCAATATTAAAGCAAGAACAAGTCTTAGAAGTCCATCTATTATACCCAAGCAACAATTAGGTCTATAAAATTTTAAAGGGTTGGGAGAACATTCAACAGCAGTGCACCTGCATAGTTTCAGCTGTGCTAATAACTGGAAAATAATCTCTGAGGAGAAACCATTTCAAGCCTTTTTTTAAAACTATAATGGCTTGCATACTAAATTTATATAAACATTAAATTATTTATATGTTTAAAATTACAACTCATAATTTATATACTAAATCAACATAAATCATTAACTACTCAAATGTCTGATATTGCATGAGCACTCAATAAGAAATAATGAAGTCAGGTATAGGCTGTCCTTTCTGGACCTAAGGAAGGTAGTTAGAAGAAAAACCACATCATTATGCTTTAAACTTTAACAGAGACCATAATACCTACACTTCCTGATGCCTCTAGTAATTCTGCATCAGGTCATAAGCTAACTAACAGTTCACCCTCAGTTCATAGAAAATAACTCAGAAAAATTACAGCCTGCACTAAACAGAAATTTAAAAACTCGACTTCATAATATTCATATCAATGAATAGTAACAGCAAGAATATCGTGTTTTAAATTTTAAACCATAATATATGTTTCAAATTATGGCATTTTACATTCTTCAATATGCTGATTGATTACAGATCCAACAAGCACATCTTAAGAATATCTATCCAGATGAAAGGAAAAGATGTCACAAGCCAAGAGAATAGTGAAATCAGACATTTTAAGATATAAATTTTAGCTATTATAATGACTATAATCAGAATAAAATTTAAAGCAGACAAATGACTTACTACATTAAAATTAAAAAGTGGAAAAGACTTCCTATACAAAAGCTAAAATCTATTATCTTAGCAACATTCTATGAAATGTAGCTATTCTCCAGAAGTAAAACAGGTTGTCCTATGAATCCATCTGAGCAAAGTTTAAATTTCAAAGGTAAAAAAGGCTTTAAAATTCTCCAAGAAAAATTCCTTAAACTCATCTTCTTTACCATAAGAATGTAAGCTACACGATCTCTAAATCCTAAACTGATATGCCAAAAGATACTGATTAAACATTGCTGGCCAAGACAAAAGGGCATGTAATAGATGGGAAGTATATGATCCAGACTACAAATGTAGAAAAATTTGGACAAAAAAATTAATGAGTGATGACTGAGAAAAGTAAACTAATGCTGTTGTGAAGGATGAGAATATTTAGATGGACAAGAAAAGGGAGGCTGCTATCAGGTGACAGGAAGAACACACATGAAGTCACAGCAAAAGGAATGAGAAGGATGTCTGTAGGACATGGCTGGACTGTAAGACTGTCATGTGGTGAGCAGTCAGCAGTACTGCAGTACCGCAACACTGCTCTCAACTCCAGGCAACATGATTCATATACTGTGTTCTAAGTGAACAGTACCCCAAGGAGGTGGGCAGAGTGGTGATCCTGGTTGGATAATATAGAAAACCACCAGATGAGATGCTCCACTAAAAAAAGATTCTGGGAAATAGGGGAGTAAAACACTAATTACAGTTAGATAAATTCAATCTGTATTACCATATCAAAGTATGGGAGAAGTCCCAAATGGGAAAACTGCATAAGCCAGCATACCTTGAATTTGGGTTTTGCCCCACTCCCCTCTTTAAACTCCTATTATTGTTTCTTAGAACCAGTGGTCTAAAACACACTGTAGAAAACATGGAGCTATTGTATAAAAGGCCGTCAGAATCATGTAACGTGTACGTAAAGAGGAAAAAATGAGGAACCACTGAAAGTTTTAGTGAGGTGGCAGCAAGAAAGCTACTTAAAAATGAACAAATAAAAAATTCTGACACAAATATAAAAGGTAGATTAAAGCACCAGATCTGAGAATTTTGAGAGTAGTACTCTTTAAAATCCTTCTGGGAGTGAACTCATTGAGTTAATGCAATGAATAATAAATCCACATTGTTAATAACTAAGTCATTTTAAAAGCGCCTTTTTAAATATTCAAATCTTTTGAACACAGTCGAATCATTTTTGAGATCTACTTTTCAGAAAATAACAACATTTACTCCTAAATTTATCAGATCTTTACAGTAGTTATACCAGTTTACAGTTAAGCAGTGTAATCTCAGATTTCACAATGTAAGCAAGCACTGGTCCATTCAAAACTATCCTTATTCCTTCTCCAGAGACCTAGAGGACAGGAATATTAACACAAAGAGGGTATCTAAGATTTTGAGAAACTATATTGTTGAGAGTGATTGTACTTAGAAATACCAAATAATACTTACTGCAGAGGTAACTAGAAACACTCCATACTGTTTAGAATACATGATAACTGCCCTAGGAAAAACTAAATTAAAAAAAAAAAAAGCTTTAAAAAATATGGTAAAAAGTTTACCTATAGTTTATCTGGATCCCACTGCCAGAACACTTTATTAGTTTAGATTTCTACAATCGTTTGTAATTGTAACTCATGATTCCTAAATACGATCCTAAAGCATAGCCAACAAACCTACGTTTTGGAACAAATAAACAAAAACAATGTTAGGCAGCCTTGAGTTGGATCTGCTTTGAAATTAATTTCATCATAAAGTGTATTTTAAATACAGATGATACTATTTACTATATTATTATAAATGAAGCAAAAATAGCATCTTAAAACTTGTCTTAAAGAGAAAGTAATCCATATATGGCATATACTATTAGATAAAACAGTTCAAAAAGTCAGATCAGCGTACAATAAATATATGTACCTTACAACAGATTACTGAACTACACAAACTGTTATTTAATGTTTAAGTGAAATAGCAGTAACTTCTGTCTGAATACGCAAGATGGTAAGTTACTAGTCATAATATTAACATTCTTTAAAGATCACTAGGCACTAAAATTCTGGTTTTGAAGGAACAGCTGCTCATTAACTAAAACTAATAAAAACCACTACTTATTCACCAATTTTATGTCCTTTTAGTTTGAAGGAACAGCCAATGTCTTTCCTGCTAACAAAAAATAAGAGCTCGAATGAAGCATAAATGTATGGTACTATATTGACACAGCATGCATTATTTTTACAAATAAGCCCCCATGTTTAAGTCATTTGGAAATGGCAGGCATGAAAACAAAAGAGAAGAACATTCTCTGTCTAAGAGTTTACAGTGCTTAATACGTATCTTAACCAGAGGTGGACCTTCTGAAAGAAGACAATGCATACCTGTAACAAATACTTTCATTTTATCAATTTCACAATTATCCCCAAACCACCAAGTCCATAAATCAAACTTGGCTAGCTGCTAAACATCTTCCAATGCATAAGACAGCCTCACAGCTTGGAATTATTTGGCCTGAAGGTCAACAGTACCAGGAAACTTCACAAACCACTTTTGACACATTTGATCAGGTACAGCACCTTTTCTATATACTGCACAAATCATTTTTTTTGTATTTCAGCTGTGTTTTTGCCTTTCATGAAATAATAAAGCATAATATGCTGAAAATGTGTATTTTTTCCATCTTCAATATTAAAATTCCTGCACAAAAATCACCAATTTTGATGTTTTTAAAAAATGCATGTTACAATTTTGACAGCTGTCACAATCCAATCTAACAAAATCATTTCTAATAAAGTTAAAAATAGCTAAGCACTACCAGAGTCACCTTATGTAAAAAACCAAACAAACCTTTTAGTCAACCCAATAAATCAATGATGTCCTTCTAATTTTACTTTATAAAAGCATCTCTACTACATAATATAATTTTAACCTAGTTATGAATTCAACATCATTGTTATTCAAAATGCAGATACTGGGCCCCACCCCAAATCTGCTGAATCAGAATTTCAGAGGCAATGCCAAGGAATCTGCATATTTATTAACTCCCCTAAGGTGATCTTCGTGCACACTAATGCTGGAGAACCACTACCTTTCTTGTGAGATATATAATAAGGTTTTGGATTTCAAGAACTAAAATCTCTCAGCTTCAGACTTTTTAAACTAAATTTTATTACATAAATTAATATTTTAAGATTTAGGTGATAACCATATTGTGGAAGAAAAAACAAGTACATAAAAAATTATAGCAGAAATTAAAAGAAACATAAGCCATTTTATTTTTAACTCAAAATTTAAGACACACCTAAATCATTTCAGAGACCAACAGGTCTTTGAAAACAAAATTGCTAACTTAAAAATAATCCAATCCCCAATATTAAAAACATAATATTTTAAATATGTTCAAATTCATTTACTCAACTGTTAAGTAAATCAGGCTACGAACTGTTTACATTACACCAAATACAAGTAATGATTAAATTTATAAAGCTGAGCCCAAACAAATCTGTTTATATTACACTATAAAATGTACTCTGGTCAGAAACTGATTTTTCATAAATTTATATGTAACTTTAACAAACTTACATAAACACATATAATGGAAAGAGCAATGAAGCAAAAACTACAATTCACCTAAATTCTAGTTCTGGATAATCTGGCTGCTGGCTAGGCAACCTTAGAACCCAGACAAATCATTTTATGTGTGGGGACATGCGGTGGGGCGGGGCAGGGCAGGGGAATATGGTACAATTGTTTACTCATCTCGCAGGATCATATATTGTGAGAATCAAGAAAATACGTAAAGTACATTCTGAAATATTGTAAAGCACTTCATAAATCAAAGGCATTGTTATTACAAGAGCAAAATTTGAGAAACACAATCTTTAGGTGACTACTGTATACTGAAACAATGAATATAAAAACTGACCCTTCAGATTCAATTGGATATAGAGCATATTTGTAAGTATATTCTGTAAATTATAAATATAAAACATAAAAAAAATCTATTCAGTTACCTGTACTATGTCCCCATTTATAACATCTATTTTTTGTGTACAGATATGATACTAGATAAACTATGAGTTGATAATTGCATTTATTCTCTATACTCCCATATATTTTACAATTTCCATAATCAATTTTAACAAGACACTATATGTTTATATACAGAACATCCGTAAAAGCTAAAAAATAAGTCTCTTTGAAAGTTATTTCTTTTTAAAATTATGCCCATAACTATTTTATCATTTTCTTCAGTGGTATCTCAGATTTTATAAGCTCCAGCATAAGCTGCTCTTGGCAACCTTCTATATATCATGACACCTATCAGAAAATAATTATTCTTTTCCAACTAGGTGAGTAAATACTCTTACCCAAACTGTAAAAATATAATTCTTAAGTTTCTGCTTCCCAATCTTTACTCGGTTGTTTTTTGCTCATTCATTACAAAATTCCAGAATTAAAAAGTGAAAACAACCAGTTTCAACTGCATATGTATAAAAAAATAAAAGGATAAATAGGGCAAATACTCTTTTTGGCTAGTGTTGAAAAGACTAGCAATGACGGTTGTAATTAACCATCCCTCTTAAAACCTGTAGACCTATACGACTCAGTTCACATGGTAAGAGATTGTTTTGTCCAAAATGAGGTCGGCCAGACAAATGAAATCCCCAAATCAAGAAGTCCTATCAAAGTATGAGTAATGATGTACAATTACCCTGCGTTACATGCATCAACCTAACTGCTCAATGTCTTTTAACAGGGGGTCATATTCCACAGATTGAACAAGCATAAACCACCTTTCACTTCAAACAGATTAACTTAATAAAATTTACCTATAGTTCAATAGCTTATGTTTTATAGTAGTTTCTGAAGAAATCCCAAGCGTTGAAACTTAAATGCAGATAGAAGGACAATAATAGTTTGCTGTTAATAATTAAAACTATATTTAGGAGTATCCACATATTGATTTATTCATTATTTATGAGCTAAATCTTTTTTTTAATGGTATAATTGCAGTCACAATAATCAAAAACCGTTCTGAGCCTGAGAGAGGTAAAGATATAGTGTACCTTAAATGTTTTACTTGGGAGGGAGGGGGACAGAAAGAAGCAAGTGGGCAGAGAAGGAAATCTCACCAATTCAACTGTCACTACAGCAATTGGTTTCTAAGCGATAAAAACTCCATTTAATTTTATAAGAAATACACGTGAGAGTAGCCATCCATGGAAACCATTTTTTCCAACATTTTCTTTAATAACTCTGAATGTAAGTCCTGCTACAAGTCCTAATTTGTATTATTTAAAAACAATACCAAATGAAAGAACTGGCCCTGGCTGGTGTGGGTCAGTGGACTGAGCACTGGCCTGCAGATTGAAAAGGTCTTTGGTTCGATTCCTAGTCAGGGCACATGCTTGGGTCGCCAGCCATGTCCCCAGTTGGGGGCATCCAAGAGGCAACCTATCAATGTTTCTCTCATACATGTTTCTCTACCTCTCTTCCCCTTTCTAAAAATAAATTAAAAAATTAAAAAATAAATAAATAACAGGTACAGTAATTGTAAAGTTCTCAGTAAAACCAAAAAAAGGCAAGCTGTTGGAAGATGAATAACAAACAAAAAGAATTACTATACCTTATTCAAGCAAAGTTAATAACTTTACATGTTTACTTTAGAATGTTAATAGCACAGAAACTAAAAAAATTGTAAGACCACAATCACGCTGGTAGGTACCCTTATTTGGTGACAATGGCTAGTTGCCACTTACAATGTACCTATTACTTATTTCTTTTCCTAAGTGTTCAGACCTCATCACCCCTAGGTTCTCACCTCATCTCAGAATCCTACACTGAACCTCAAGCTTCAATTTAAAAACTATAAAATATATGATTTCAATTTAAAGTATATGATTTCCCATATAATTGCAGAAATCCCCCCTTAAAAAAGAGTGAGGAATTACAGAAAAATGAAGACAAAATCATTTTACACATATAAATGAGGATGTCAGTAATGACAACTGCAATAAAAATCAAGAAGGAGCACTCAGAATTTTCACCATTTTAATAAAACAAAATCATGAAATTTTAAATTAAAGGTGGCGCTCTGTCCTCAACTCACCCTATTGTGACTCACTTTTGCAGACTATATGGTAGGCAATAACAGTTACTTTTCAAAGATCTTTGCAGTTACACCCAAGCCAAAATCAGGACAGAGATCCACCCTTAATTACAGCAATTTAACTGTCTCATCCAAAGCAAGGTAGAAACTAAAACATCCCCTTGAAGTCATGGCTAAATAAGCCCATGTCATATACTAGCTTTCAGAAGTTCCCTTTAAAGAAAATGTTTTCCATTTAGTTTAAATTTGAACTCACCAGGTCGAAAAAGAAAGAGGGGGAGAGGGACCCAACAGAAAGGCACAACTACAGAAAGAGAGTCTTCTCCAATCCCTATAATTCCCGCAATCCGCCTCTGCCACACACAAGGACAGGGAGTCTGGGGAAATCTAGCAGCAGGGCAAGCAATGAAGGCCCTCCATTCACTCACATGGGCCACCATCCAAAGGGTTACACACCCTCTGTCCCAGCAGAGCCTCATACAAAGCAGATCCTTCCTTACAAGCACTTCTTATTATAAAATACACCCACGCTGTATAAAAGCTTCATTTTGAAATAACACTGTCCTCAGGTGGGGGAGGTTAAACACAACAAAGGCTTCCATGTTGAAAGGCAGAGAGTCCAAGACAGACACAAGCATGTACCTACACACGTACAAAAATAAATCCCTAACTAATTTATCACGAACAGCAATTAAAACCAACAGGAGCCATTAGATTATTAATAAACCCAGAAAAGTGGAATGCACAGCAGCCAAAGTGGCCGTCCACTGCGATCTAGCCCAAGGGAAAGGTAAAAATACACCTGCAATCCCTCCGCAGATTTAGAGATCCCTTCAGCCCACCCTGAATACCCCCTGCCCTGCCCTAGGCGTCAAGCCCGCTGCACCGCATAGGATTCAAACACACTTTCCAGTGCTGCAAGTCCCGCAGAAAACTGGCGAATGCAATGCGCACCGAGTCCAACCTGGCTAGTGACCGCGGTGCAGGACCAGGGGTCGTTAACTAGCTTAGCCACAGGAGTCTCCTGCAGGATCGAATAAAGGGAGCACACCCCCAACCTCGTAACTGAAATGCGTATCTTTCTCACTGACCCTTTCCGAAGAGAGAGTTGAAGAACGCAGGGTATTTTTTTGTTCTCCTAAACTAAATCCCAAAGAGCAAATCGGAAGCACCTGGGAACATCCTCGGGGGCGCGAAGGGGCAGACGCCGGGAAAAAGGCGAGACAGCGGCTCTCCAACTCCCAGGGAATCACCGTCCGGTGTGACACGAATCAATCATCACCGAACAGGGCCCAACGAGGCGTCCCCTTTGGAGACCGAGTGGGTTCGAAGCCGGGGATTAATGGGGTGACCCTCTCCGGACGCGGGGAAAGAGGGCCGGCCACCGCTGCCCTCAAGGTCACCAAGCGCCGGGCGGGGGCGGCTCGCGGCGGGATGAGCTACCTCTTGGACAAGGCGGCTCAAAGAAGACCTGCGGGTGTGCACACCAAGCCCCACTAAGCCTGGTCCCTCGGGTCTTGGGCGGGGCCTCTCGCCGGACCCGGTGCTGAGGCGCACGCCCAGGAACCCGCTCACCTTTACGATCTCCTGGTGCGGGCGCGGCAGGAGACAACCTGCTAGAGGCCCCCCGAACGCCCCAGACCGCTTCTCCCGAACCCGCTGAAGCCGCTGCAGTCCGCGGGGCACCCAGCTGTCAGGGCCCTCTCCGCGACGCCTTGACCCTAGTGTTCAGCCCGGCCTTCCCGCAGACTTGTCCCATCGCCCCGGCCGCGGGCGGACAGCGGCCGCCACTCACCTCGCCGGGCAGCAGGAACCATTTTCCGCAGGAGTAAAGGAAAAGGAGGCTGCAGGAGGGGCGAGGTTAGGGTAAGTGACAGCGGGAAGCGCAGAGAATGGGGGATCGTTCCTTGGAGTGTCCGCAGCCGGCTCCTAGGACTCGGGGCGCCACGCGGAGGTGCGATTGCACCTAGAGAATGAGGCGGTCACAGAGCCGAGAGGCTCGGCGTCCACCAGCCGGGGCTCCCTACTCACGCTTCACTATGAGGAGGCGGCGGAGCAGGAGGCGGCACCCGGCCCGGCCCCCGCCCAGAGCCAGGCAGCCACGGAGTGGCCGCCCGCGTCCCCGCAAGACCCGCCTCCTCGGCTCCGAAAAGCCGCACACAGGGCGCGCCGCACTCAGCACCGGCAGCCTCACGCCGTCATCCGCAACGGCAGCGGCGGGCGGGGTGCAGCCCCCTTGGTGAGCACCGCAGCCCGGCCCGCTCGGGGCGGGGCCCGCGGCCACCGGAGAGGACGGCTGAGCACAAGGGGACTGCGCGCAGCTTAGGGCATGAGTCCGTTTGCACCGGGTGGCCCACAAGACTGTCGGGGTAGGCAAGGGAAAGAGAACTCTCACCCGTTCCGGTCTGGCGCTCCCTTCTTTTCACACCCACACGCCTCTCGCTCCACGCTGGCGGCGCAGCTGCTCCTGCTGCCGCCGCTGCCGCCGCCGCCGCCGAAGCTCGCGCCGCCGCCGCCTTGGCTGGGCGCGGTCACGTGATGCGGCCCGCGGGGAGCCTGGGGGCGGGCAGGCGCGCGCGCGTGCGCGCGCCGAGATAGCAAGGCACAGACTGGGACTGGAAGCCGAGCAGAATGCAGAGGCCGTTTAAGGGGAGGACTCGGCGAGCGCGTCCCCGCTGGCGAGCGCGCACCTGGCGATTAGAACTTGCCCAGCGGTCGGGAAAGGGTGGCTGGAGTGCGGGGCGGGGGACTCACGCCTCCGCGCGCCCCTCCCTCTCTTCCTTGCCTGAGCGTCCTGACTGGCCGCTGCCCCGCCCCCTCCCTCTAACTCCTTTCCTCCTGTCGCTGCCTGCGATTGGCTGGGCGATTCTGACGTCCGTGTTTCCATGACGTATCCAGGCGCGGGGCGGGGGGGGACGGGTGGGGGCGGGGGAGGGGGTGGCTGTGGCGCGCAAGGCGGTAACTTTGTCAGTCACTGGGCTGTCCGCGCGGGGCCGGACCACTGCGAGTGTGGAGGCTGGAAAGCGGTGACTGCCGGAGGCGGACGTCCTTTACCTAGGGCCCAGCCAAACCAGCCTCCGCCTGCGCCCCTCCAGAGCCCAGGAGATGGGCCAGGGGGCGTGGGAGGGCCAGCACTGTTGGGGACGACTGGTTAAGTCTGACCACTCGTCAGCGAACCTTTGAGCGCTTCCTCGCAGCACCTCTTCTCCACTTCTTACCGCACTCTACGCCGGTCCGGGGTCTTGACGCGAGCGCCGGACGACCGAAGTGCCTCGCAGCTCGCTCCCTCTTAGTAAAGGAGAGCCCACCCCATCCCTTCGAGTGCTGGACGCCCCATCTCTATTGCTTAGGGTCGGGTCCGCAGAGACCTGGCTGGGATCCCGCTGCAGCGCCCAAAGGGTTAATGCAGGCGTACCGCTGGTGCAAACCGGTCTCTCAGTACTCGAGCTTACAAATCCCGGTGTTTGGGGTTTGCTTTTTCTACCTATGCCAAACTGTTGGCTCTTTTGGTTCACTTGTACCATCTTTACCCATCACCCTTCTTTCCTGTGGGAAAAAGACAAAAAACACCGAGTTATCATGCGGAATTTAGATGCTAAGCCTGTTTTGCCCCAACATTCAAGAGACTTTGCAAGTCAATAAAAAACCATCCGTTGTGACATCTACTTTAAAAATAAAACGGGTTTTTCCTTCCTACACACAGACACATGTAAAGATTAGTGTCTCACCTAAAATACTTTGCTCCAGCTTCTAATCTCTTCGAACTAACCATCAGCGCTCATTCAGAGACTTTGTCAGTATTGTTTTCAACATCTCTTAATCAGAATAAAAAGATAATTTCTGCAGTCTCCTACTTTCTCTTAATTCTGAGACCGGAAAAAAAGTATTCGTAACGTCCTAAAAGCACACAGGTAATTCGAAGGACTTTATTATGTATATTCACTCTCTGGTAGCATTTATATTTAAATATTTTTAAAGGGTTCGAAAGCAAAGACCCTTAAAGTTAATCCTGTTGAAAATAATTTTTTTATGAATTAACATATTTTACCAGGACATACATTACCAACCTTTTGAGCTATGCCCTTGACAAGCGAAGTTAGTCACTGTTAAGGAATTGGTTAGTGTGGTACAATAGTCCTTCCTGACATTATTTCAAAACTTAACAGAACAGATTAACTTTTCAAAATGGCTTAGAGGCGTTTAAAAATCGTTGGCTTTTGTCCAACTCTTCCTCCAAGGAAGTCACAATGGAAAACTGAATTGTGTATTCTACTTTAATCAAGAATGTAACATAAAGTTTAATATATGTATGAATCATTGCTATAGTACATTAGCAAAATCTATAACAGGTTGAAGTAGAATCTGTTCAATTTGCGGGTTTGTTGTAGCTCCAAAAAATAAAATATACGCTCTTAAAGTGTTGTGGTCATGAAAAATTGCTCAGCATCTCCATTTTAGAACATGATTTCAATAGTTTTTATTTATGGAGATTATATACATGTACATGCAAGAACATATTTATGTGCATTTTAATGAAATGTGAGTCATATACAGTGATATGCTTTTATTGTCCCAGTCCTAGATGATTGTACTGTGTAGTTTGGTTTTATATTTTCATTGCTTAAATAGCAAATAAAGGCTGAATCAATATAGAAATAATTGTACATGTTTACATTAGGAAATTCATTTTTTTCTTCCAAAGGTTTAGTATGGAAACATCCTTAATGGCATATGTCTTACTAAGTGTTGAACTCAAGAAAATATTTGATTGCTAAATTAGTGTTTTCTAAAAAAATGGAACTACTTGAATTCAAATATGTTACTAAATATATAACCATATCCTCTTAATGTTAGACCTCATCCCATAGATTTAATTGATCCAGAGATAAATCATTACATAATAAGAATAACATAGTATTGGCAAGTCTTTTGACAATCTTTTGGCAATTGATTGTCAAAAGACTTAATTTTAGAAAGTTCTCTTAATACTCTTTGAATATCTTTTTTTAAAAGATTTTATTTATTTTATCTTTAGAGGGGAAGGGAAGGAGAGAGGGAGAGAAATATCAATGTATGGTTGCCTCTCATGCATCCCCTGCCAGGAACTGGCCTGCAACCCAGGCATGTGCCCTGACTGGGAATCGAACAGTGATTCCTTGGTTCTCAGGCCCGCACTCAATCCACTGAGCTACACCAGCCAGGGCTTCTTTGAATATCTTTTTAGTTACAATGCAAAATCTATGAAAGTATTTAAATTCTATGTCCAGTTACTATTTAGGTTGTAAACATTATTTGAATGTAGGTCATGTATTCAAAATACTGTATTTTGCCAATTGTTAAAGTACATTCATTTTAGTGGAGTAAATCTAAACTATTGACATCTTTTTGATAAGCTGATCAACACGAACTAATCATGTATAACTCATGAAAACAGTTTTCTAAAATCCTCAGTGTAATCAATTGTAAAGGGAAATATTAGGATCTATATTTCCTCAAGAAGCTCTCATATATATCTAACAATAGGACAAAGTAAAGGCCTGCCAACAGCAGCATATTTTTAAAACCGTATCATTTCCTCAAATACAAACTTGTGTATATGTGAACATGTCAGTTCTGATCATTGCAGAATGCTGAAGAGAACTGACAGGTGTAGGGAGACGGAGGCAGAATATTCAATGTTTCATAAAAAAGTAGTTGTATATGTTCTCAAATTTCCATTAACCTGATAACCAGAGAGAGATGTCAAGAGAAATATTACTTAGATGAAAACCACAGAGAAGTGTTATTAGTAACAAATTAATTACATTTGCTGAATTAAATGAAGTATGATTACAGGTAAGCCTAAAATAAGAATTTTCAAGTTGCATAATGGAAAATTTTTATAGAGGAAAATGCACAATGGTTAGATGTCATCATTTGACAGGAATTATTTAATACCCTGTACTCATCTAGGTATAAGGCATTTTTTCTACCCTCTGTACTCTTCTGGGTATAAGGCATCTCTTCTACCCCAAATATTATATAATCTCGGTCATAAAGTATGGTCCTAAATCTAAATTCCATAGAATTAAAACGAAAAGGAAAACCCAGGTTTAAATGTTGAGGAAAAAGAAGATTTGGACTTGACTTGTGCAAGGAGTGATATATGGGATTTAAATTAATACAAAAGAAGATGGGCATTAGAAATGCCAGGAAAAAATATTTGGGATTTAACAAGATTTAACAAGTCTATTGTCTTACCCCTTTATTATTTATGAATCTATTTTCTACCATTATATCTTTCACCTACATAAATGGAAGTCATTTATTCTTCCATTAATAATGGTGAGTTACATAGGGTTGTTGTGAGATTTTGGTGAGATATCTGTATAAAGTTCTTAACAGAGTACTTGTTGTGTACTAAGTGGTCGTAAATGTTGTCATTATTACTCATAAGCATTCATTCTTTACCCCTTATTACATGTACTGCAAACAAGAATGTACATATTTATTACTTTAATGTAAGGAATTATGGAGTTTATTATTGTCACATTGGAAGTTCAGAGGTAGGTGATGGCATGATTGATTCAGATGCTGGACACAGCCATCAAGGACCCAGGCCCAAGGTTCCTACTCTATCACCCTTAGTGTATGATTACTAAAATATCTTTTTACACTATCAATAGGACAATCAGCAGGATTTTTGTCACATTTGGAGCAAATCTTATATTTCTGTATTTTTAAGAGCCTACATTCTTACGCAGTTTTTTATTACTGCCTGCCTTTTCTTTGAAATAACTTCTTTGTTTTTCAGGACATTAGAATGTGAGAAGAATAACCCATGTGATCTGAGCATTGGAGATTTCTGGAGCCACAGTCACAGAGTTTCTGATTGAGTCTGTTTTCAGTGAAGCCAGCAAATAGATATTTTTGACAGTCCTTTTAGGTAATTTTGAAGCACCTCACCGTCTCTGTTTCCTTCTTCCTAAGTCTTTTCTATATTCTTCATCAGTTTTTTTTCTTTCCCTGGCTATTTCCAATACTAAGTTCTTATACTTGAGCATTTCTCTCTATTCTAACTTCTATAAAATTCACCCATTTCATGACCACAGCCCCCTGAAGACAAGAATAATGTTACTCATCCATTTATTCATTAATCATTTTTTTTTTATTCTGACAGATGTCCTCTCAGCTTACTAAGGTAAGAAAACAAAGATGTTGTTTAGGAGACATTAGCATCAAGGTCATAGTTTATCTATCCATTTATACAAAGAAGCTTTTAAGCACTTATTACATGCCAGGCCTAACAGAACCTGGCACATAATAGGTCCTTAAAATAAAAATAGGTTGAAGAGAATGAACAAACAAATGAACTATTACCTCTCCGATAATGAATTCTGAATTTATGTCCACTGCCTTACTCTTTTATTCTGGTGACTGGGTACTGGGTCATTTTTTTCTTCCCGATAGAAATATTGGAAAGAAGCCAATTTACCAGTCATCAGAAAATAAGGCACTGAGGGACTGCTTTTTGACTTAATGTATTTTTGATGGTAGAGAAGAAGGAGGTCAAGGGAGGCAAGCTGAAAATGCTGGGTAGTAGGTAGAGGTCAGAAGAAGGAGGATCTAAAATAGATAAAGGGGGTTACCTTGAAAAGGAACATCTTTTTCTCCGATGTAGAAGAAAAAGACAAAAAAAAAAAAAAGAATATGAATGAAGAGTAAAAATCGAAGTTTAGAGGAAAGAGGACATAGAATAAATAGCATCTTAATATTTCATATATAGTAGGTCCTTTGGTCATCAGCCAGAATTGAGGAAGACTAGGACTGGAATGGGTAGAGTAAAGAAACTGAAGGATGAACAAATGGTAAAGAAAATGCTATCCAAGGCCTAGGTAAATTTCGAGTATGGTTTTAGAACAATAGAGCTTTACATGATATTCTCCAGTGACTCAAAATTGGGGTTTCCCATTGTGGTTACGGTTGTCAAGAGTTTAAGAAAATTTGGTATGGAGCTCCTCAGTAGGGATGGACATGAGCATGGATCATCAGATTACTTGGGATGCTATAAAATACCACAGGCTGGGTGGATTAAACAAAAATTTCTCACAGTTCTGAAGGCCACAAGTCCAAGATCAATGTGTATAAGGTTTTGTCCTGGTGAGATTTCTCTTCCGGGCTTATAGACAGCCATGTTCTTGCTGTGTCCTTTACTCTTTGTGTATGCATTGAGAGAAAAGATCTCTGTGGTGTCTCTGCCTCTTCTTATAAACCCTGTGAGATTAGGGCCCCACTCTTGTGCTCTCATTAATTACTCCCTAAATGCCCTATCTCCAAATATCATCACATTGGGGGGTTGGGGCTTCAACATATACATTTTGGTTGGGGGTCATAATTCAGTTCATAATATACTTATCTGGTGAGCATTTTTCAGAATTCATATAACAGGGTTCTTCTCAGATCTACTGGGCCAGACTTCTTGCATTGTGCAAACCACTCCCCAGATGCATGTGTGTGTATGTGTGTATGTTGGAAATAGAGAACTCAAAGGTAGAACAGTCATTGCGCACAAAATACATATCAGCCTTGGTGATTACTGCACCTGGAAAGTAGTAATAACCATGAAGTTTTAATCATAGGAGAGGTGGCTAGACCTGAGTGAGGCAGGGAACTGGAAATTGAACTTCCAGTACAGCCAGAATCCTGCCTTCTAGCCAGTGATGTTCTGGTACCAGTTCCTACCAGTGGCCTTGCTCAGCTCTTCCAAAAATTCTTGCATGTATCCGTAAGAGAGTCAGTATTTGAATGCTTGCCCACAGAAGACATTATCTGCCAAAGGGGCTTGCAGTGGAGTCTAGGCAAAAAAAAAGAGACTGCTCTTTTCTCCTCTCCCATCCTCCCTGTCCTCAACACTAAAAGAATCAAAGCTTCTTGTAAAAGTGCACAGAGAGAGTGACAGGGAGGGGAAACCTTTGACTTGGAGATTCAAGTTTGTAATAAGTTTTCATAGTTGAAAGGTCATAGAAAGTTAAAAAATCTCCTTCAGATATTAATAAAGAACAAGAATCATCGGATCATTGTTGAAATTACTTGTTTAAGAAAAATACCTCACTGAATTGAGTTGGTGAAATTGTCATGAGAATAAGGACAATCAAGTAAGTGAACTGGAAGAGATATAAAGCAATCGCAAATCATAGTTACATGGAATATAACTGGGAGGTTTCTAGAGACAGGGCTGAGGAGACAGGTGAGGAAGTATTTTGTGGTAGAGATGGAGGGAGCACCAACTTTGAAATTTTGTAGGTAAAACTGCTAAATTATCATCACCATGAAAACCTGGCAGTATGCTGTGTCTGGTCAGATGCATCTTCCTATTTCTATTCTAGACCTAGAAATACTTATTTCTTTATTAAATTTCTTCATGGACACTTTTGGAGATAGCTTGTCACAGATTCAAATTGTTTTCTTCTATTCTCCTGTCTATTGTGCGTTTTCTGGTTGCAGACCACAAACCAAGTTCAGACTCTTTGATTTGCATTTTTCTTTTGGAACCTGTGTCATCCAGGTTCTCATTCTTTGCCATGAACCCTAGTAACTATGTCTTCTTAATCTTTTGTTTGTCTGCCCAGTTTCTGACCCAATGATTAGACTGACTTCTCACATCTACTTATATATACTCACTTCTTGCTTGTTGCTTAGTTTGTCACCTTACTGCCTCATCTTGAACTTTAACTGTGTGTGCTTCTGAAAAATTATCCTGATTCCTGTGCCTTGTCAAGATTCTCAACTTCTCTGCATTTTGGGGTCTCCCAGTTCTAATTTCTAGACCCCTTTTAATACTTTGCTGTCACACACAACCCGAAGATTGAGAGTTACATGTGTTTTTCCATTATCATTTCTCTTATTTTATTCACCTATATTTTTACATTTCTCAAACACCTTGTTTCAGTGTAAGCTATATGAATTTACTCTACCATAAAACAGAGAGTTTTTCACGGCAAAATTGTTTTTCCCAGGTAATAATGCCTATTTATAGTACTACAAGTCACTTATATACTAAATAATCTGCCAGAAAGAATGAAAATACAATCATATTGATTTGGCCATGTTAAATCCTGTTTGAGCTACCGTTAGTCTACCGATGTAATAGCATGCATATATAACTTGTACTTGTAGTAATATTTTGGAAGATAGTTCTAACTAGAGGTTATAATGTTCTTCTCCCATTTTCTTAAATACGGCATATCTTTTCTATCATCACATTAATGCTTGTCTTGTGTACATTTTGCCATCTTTTTCTGTGGTATACATTGTCACTATCCTTTATAATTTCTCTTCAAGTCTTTGAAAATGAAGTGTTAAGTACTTAGCAGCTTTATATTCTTCTTATTTCTGTTTCTTAGCCATCTTTTCTTAGATTTTTTTAAACCTTATCCATTACTATTATAAACAGAAAAATAAACTGCCTACCCCATTTCATTTTTTTTATCTGCAAGAATTCAAACAGTAAAGCCAGATATGGTGTCATATAATTGTTCATGCATTCTTTATACGTTTTCCCCAATATCTTACATACTTTGGACATTTATAGCTACATTTTTCAATGCTAGGTATAGATAATCATCTACATGTATGTATTTATATATTTTTTCTAATTCAAACAATACATATAGGTATAGTATAAAAAGTGAACAATCAAAAGATCTCTGCAATTGTACCCTGACATGAATAGTATCAAAGTTGTATAATTTGTCCTGAGTTGTTCTTGCTCTGGGGGCATAAAAGACAGTAGAGAATATAGTGTCTGGACTTGGGGAATATATAAATCTAATAGCCCTGAAAAATTATAAAATAACAAAATATTTAAATATATAAATATGGGATGGTATAGTACACATTGTATAAATCCATGCCAAGGGAATTAAAATTTGCTGGGAAAATTATTATGTGAAAGATGAATCTTAAACTTGGCTTTGAGGAGAATGCAATGTGACATTTAGAAAGAGCCAGAGCTTTGAAGTAAGGTAGGACTGGATTCAAATCCCAGTTCTGAATTTTACTAGCTGTGTGATTTCAGGCAAGTTCCCCAACTGCTCTGATTCCTTAGCCCCACCTCCCCCCATGTAAAATGGGGACAGACTTCTGCACTTGCTATGAGGATGACATTAGACAATGTATTTTTTCATAATATTCACTCAGTGACTATCTGTTTATATTCTTCATTTCCCCACTTAATCTACTATACCTTGCATTGTCTTCATACTCTCTAGGTTATATAAAATGGTACAATTTACTGGAAAATATAGAAAATATATTTAATATTTACATTGCTTCAAAAGAAATTTTAAAATTTTATAATCCATATTCATCATTTAAAAGGTTTTATAAGTTTAAAGAATTTTGAATGGTAAAGCAGTTGAGATTTAGGTTCTATCTATGTTACTTGTATGCTAATTAAACTAAAAAGTCAAATTATCTTTTGATCACTCACAATCCTTCTATGTCTAGAAGATTTCCACTGTTTGTTATGTTAAGGCCAAATCAATGACTATACAGTCATGTTAACAGCACTAGTAAGGGTTTTGGAGTAAAGATTAAGCAGGAGAACAGATGGTCTTTCCCCAAAAACAAAGACAATCAGTTTTTTAAGAAAGCTTAAAATGACCACTGAACTCTGAACCAGAGCCCAAATAATGAATACCAAGCCACCTCCTCAACAAGAAACGTTATCCTAGCAGTGCAGCTGCAAACTAATTAAACACCCCAGATCGCTGTGCTGAACTTCAGTACTGCATTTACAGAATTAATTCAGAAGAAATGTTATTAAAATCTGGGGTTTATCAGAAGAAGGCAGACTCTTTTTTTAAGTAGCATTAAAAAATTAACATACTGGATAAGTCTCTTATTATAGATGGAGCCTATGAGATCTTTCATACAGAAGCAAAAACTAAGCAGTGAATTTCTAAGCAAAATAATGAGGCTATTACAATGTGACACAAAATCCAAAAATAGTGCTTTAGATACCTTAAGAGCACTGTCAAAAGTAAATTTATATTCTATATGATTATTTCTAAGATTCTAAAAGATATTGATGACCACTAATTCATTAAAATCTAACAGCTAGATATATATTTGAAATATGTAGCAATTCTGCACTTAGTTAACTTAGGAATAAATAGGTAATAATTGGAATGTGTAAAGCAAGGATATTTTTGTAGTACTGTGAAGTATAATACTTTTCCTCTTACTCATAATAGCTGGGCTTTACAATTTATATCTCAAAATCCAAATAACAAAAAGCATTCTGCTTTTTTAGTAATTTTGAAAGCTTTAATATTTTTATACATGGCAGTAAGCATAGAAGTAAGGTATGGAGGCATTTAATACCTGGAAACATTTTGGAATCATAAAATATGTTACCTCATTTTGGGTACCTTATTGTGGTGATTCAGAAAGACGTAGAGCAAGTCAATGAATTGTTCAGAACTGAGGGCAACACTTAAGTTTCTGTCAATGCTGCAACAAAATAAGATAACAGCTTTTGGCCCTGGCTGGTGTAGCTCAGTGGATTGAGCAGGGGCTGCAAACCAAAGTGTCACTGGTTAGGGCCCAGTTAGGGCCCAGTTAGGGCATTCCCAGTTAGGGCACATGCCTGGGTTGCAGGCCAAGTCCCTACTTGGGGGCTCATGAGAGGAAACCACATATTGATGTTTCTTTCCTTCCTTTCCTCTCTCTCTAAATATAAATAAAAATTAAATCTTTGAAAAAAAATAACAGCTTTTGGATAGTTGATTTGGTATTTAAAATGTAATAGGTAAAATTCATGTGTGGTTGCTTCTCGCAAGCCCCCAACTAGGAACCTGGCCTGCAACCCAGGCATGTGCCCTGACTGGGAATCGAACACTGCATGCTTTATGTCAATGCCCAACCCATTGGGCCACACCAGTCAGGTCTAGTTCACATTCTTGCCACAGGTGGTGACTCAGGGCATTGCTACACTTGTGACTGTCAGACTTTCCCCAATCACTTTTCCACTGTATCTCATTTAGTGGGTGTTGTAATCACAACAACCCTAAGTGCAATACTTTGTAAGATTTTCCATGACTGTAAAGAGGCTAGAGTTTTTATAGAGCTTGAATATCATCCATGATAAAAAGTCTACTTTCTTTTGATGTTTGTTTTATTGTTTGGTTGCCAGACTTAGTGATAGCAACTTAGAGTGTAGGGGAAAGGGCAAACCATTATCCTTTTCATTGGTCTCCACTGGGAGGCATATGGAAGTACGCTAATGATATAATTAACAGAGGTTTGTGCCTCCTTTGTGAGTCATTGGCTATAAAAGGCTTTGTTTAACAATTGCCTATTGCCTGTTCTATTGCTACGCCACTCTCAGAGACTGCTGCTTTCTCAAAGACTAAGCAGTCTCCTCAGTCTTCTGTGTTTATTCTCTTCGAGATCCTACCAGTGCTTCTTCTGGCCTCCTCATTTATAAAAACTAAGTTCATAATTTTCGTGAGGATTGTAATAATCAGACTTTGTTTTCCACCTATTTCTCTTCTGTAATTATTATATCCCATTGCTTCAGAATAGTCCTATTCTAAGATTCAAAACTAAAATTTTGTAACACAGGCCAGTATAAAATACAATATATGCTAGGGAACGATTTCTGACAGTATTAGAAATCAAGACTGTTTCCATCTTTTGCACTTGTTCTACGCAGTACTAGTTGGCACTTAACCTCTAATTACTTTTTCTTCTTCCTTCTAATAGCCACAAAATTTTCCCTTAGGTCACTACAAGCTGTCCTACTTCTTCCTTAGTCTAATGGTGCACTTATGTTCTGTATATTGGGCTGCTTGCTTTCTCACAAGTTTATTTCTCATCCTTTTCAGACAGTACAGAATTTGAGCATGGTAAATGCAATCGATATTCTTTGTTATTTGTCAGGCAAGTAGCTAATTTAAGACTTAAAATAGTAGTGTAAGTTATTATACATAACAGTTATAAATGCTTTAGTGTCAATCTTGTGCTTTAGAAAAGCTGTGGAAAAGGAAATTTTCTTACAAAACCATGAGTACATACTATTGCTAATAAAATATTCATGCTAATGATAGTAGGAATGTTGTGAGAGTTGAAGTGCTGGTATCCTCACGTCACCACTTCTCCCTCCATAATAGTTAGTAGAACATGAAACTAGGTACTAGCTTTAGAGTCTTTTTCTTATCAATATTATGTTATAGGTCATTCTAATTCTGATTTTAAATAGAAAGTAAGCCTTTTCTAAAACTATTTTTATTACCAATAAAAAATTGTGTTGACAGATTCTTACTACTTTGTCAGGGGTAAACCTGCTTTTGTTGGAAGAATTGATTCTGTTGTTCATGCCAGATAGGGCAGAAACTGAGCTGGCTGAGAGAGACAGATAAATCTAAATTTCTGGAGCATCTTTTTTTCCCTCAATATAAATATTTAATTCTGCTAGGGGAAATTCTTGAAAACTGTGATGCACAATGGAATTGATTCTCCCTATAAGTAGAGCATTTGATATGTATTTGAAAAAGAGATAAATACTTTTTTCTTCTTCTTTTTAATGGTAAATGGATAAAACTTTTATCTTGTTTATTAGGTAAGATGCCTGTATTTAATATCTTTATTTTTAATTTTTCTATTATAGTTGATATTCAATATGATTTTATATTAGTTTTAGATGTTTACAGCATAGTGGTTAGACAATTATATAATCCCCCTAATAATTCAAGGGGGATTCAATTTACAAAGTAATCCCCCTGATAATTCAAGTACCTACCTGGCACCATACATAGATATTACAGTATTATTGACTATATTTCCTATGCTGTACTTTACAACCTATGACTATTTAGTAACTTCCAATCCACATTTCTCAATCCCTTCCCTTTTTTTACCCAGCCCCCCAAGTCCTCTTCCCTCTGGTAACCATCAGTTTGTTTTCTGCATCTGTGATTCTGTTTCTTTTGTTTGTTCATTTATTTTTTCTTTAGATTCCACATATAAGTGAAATCATATTGTAATTATCTTTCTCTGTCTGACTTGTTTCACTTAACATAATACCCTCTAGGTCCATTCATCTTGCCACAAATGGTAAGGTTTTATTCTTACCATTTTTATGGCCAAATAATATTTTATTGTATATTTGAGAAACTAACACTTGGTAAGTCTTTATTAATGATAGCTGTATTCTAGGCACTTTAAATATTTAATTTCATCTTCACTGTATCCTAAAAACTAGATATTATCATCCCTATTAATAAATGAGTATAAGGTTAAATAACTTGCCCATGGTTGCACAATTATTACTAGAAAGATTCAAGGTTATGACACATGGCTAATTCTAAAGCTCCTGTTCTTTTTACTTTCTTAAAATAGGTCCTTCCAGAGGGGAGGTAGGAGGGGGACAACAGGGGAAAGAAGGGGAAGGGTCATCAAGGAACATGTATAAAGGACCCATGGACAAAGGGCATGGGGGGATAGAATGTGGGAGGTGGGCGTGGGTAGGGCAGGGGAGAGTAATGGAGGGGAATGGGGACAACTGTAATTGAACAACAATAAAAATTTTTTTAATGTCCTTCCTGTTCCTTCTTAGGGAGAAATATCAGCTTTACAATGTATTATGATGCCTATCTTGAAAGCCTTATGGTTTGATGAATAAGAGTGGGTTCTGAAATGGAACTACCTAGCTTCCTATCACTCCCTAACTGTGTAATCTTGAGCAGCTCCTGTATGTCTCTGTGCCTCATTTTCTTTATCTGTAAGAAGGGGGTGAGTACAATAATATCCACTTAATAATGTGGTTTGTGAGAACTAAATGAGAGAAGACATGAATAACACTCAACAGAGTAGTTGATATAAAATTTAATAGATTTTTTTCAAAAGTTTGATCTCTCTATAAAAATTTGTCTTTTGAGGGTAGAGAAAAGAAGTCTGAGTTGTAATTTCTTCTCTTTTTAGCTATTTACATCTGGCTTATTCAGCAATCAGTGTTTTGTTTTATGTGTCTACCCAATGTTATGTACTAAGTTTTCTTCCTTCATACAACATATAAGATTAAAACATGGCCATAAATCCCTTGCTAATTTTCCTTTGGAGAGATGGTATTAAATTCTCCTCCTCCAGAATATAGACTAGACTTAGTGACTTGCTTGAGGAATAGAATAGGACAGAGTGGGACTTTTGAAGTTAAGTAATAGGTTTCTGCCCATACCTCTTTGAATGCTCACTCTGGGATCTCTCAACCACCAAGTAAGTACCTGACTGCCTTGTTACTGCCACGCTAGAGAGGTCATGTGTAGGCACTCTGGTCATCAGGTCCAGCTAAGCCTAGTCTTCCATCATCTCTGTCAAGGAGTCAAAATGTTAAGTAAAGTTCCAGACCAGCCTATTCACCAGCTGAATAGCATGGAAGGTCCTCCAGTTGCCAGAAGAATCTTCCTGCTGAGCCTGGCACTAACCCCTGACCCATGATATGATGGGACATAATAAAATGCTTGTTGTTTTAAGCTACTGCGTTTTGGGGTAATTTATTACATAGCAACATATAACTGAAACATGAATTTATTTATTTAAAAAGAAAAAAAGTAAACTATTTTGTCAGCAATTGTTCTAGGTTCTAGGGGATAAATCCATGAACAACCTAGATAAGGTCACTGTTCTCATGAAGGTTGCACTCTATTGAGGAGAGACAAGGAAAAATAAATAACTACATGCATAATTTCAGATGTATTAAATACTATAGACAGAAACAAAGCAAAGTAAAAGGACAGACTGAGAGGAGTAGGTGGGTATGGATACTTTTTAGGTAGAGAAGGGAAAGACTTCTTTGAGGACAGATTAGTTGAACAGAAATTTGATTGAAGCTTTAAAATTATGCATTCACTCATCCACTTATTCATTAATCCATTTACCTATTCAACAAACAAGCAATAATTAGTCATAACTCCATGAGGCACTGTGCTAAGTGCTGAAGAAGATAATCATAATGTCTTGTGAGGCAAATAGACATATAGAAATAACAGCATCATATAATTATGCTATCAAAGAGATATTGATGTGGAAGCACACCAAATAGGCATTTGACCCAAAAGCATGGAAGCCAGGAAGATAGAGTACTTCTTTAAGTAATACACCTTTCAAAGGAGTCAACTGGAGAAACTAAAGACTTATTCAAATGACATTTATGCAAATGCTATTGCTCAAACACACCAGGAGCTTCCCTTTTGCTATTGTGCACATAAGAGCACAGTTCCTGGCCCATAGACACTACAACATTTGTTGAATTAAAATTGTTTTAAGATTCCCTTATAAATCATGCAAGAAAATCTTTCTTGCTGTTTGCTACTCCTCTTTTTTTTTTGAGCCAAAATGATGATTCGTTCCCCTGTTTATCAGACTTGGCTCTGAATATTTTTTGCTCCCCCCATCAAATTTATCCTGAAACAATGATTTGCCATTATTGAGGAGACTCAAAAGAATACCTTGTTTGCTTTCTAAAGGATGGGCCATAAAAGGAGTGTGGAAAATACTTTTAGCAGTAAGCAAGCATGAGTGCAGGGACTCTCGGGGCGACTCATTTCCAAGAAGCATCATTAATTTGGATGTTTGATGTTACTCTGTTACTCCGTTTTTTTGAAGAAGCAATGGTATTACTTCATGCCATGTTTTTCAGATGTCTATTAGGTTGAGTCTGGTGTCATTTGTGCCCATGTTTTCAAATATCTTCCATGCTAGTGATTCCTTCAATTTTATCTTCCACTTTAAACTTCTGCCTGATTTCTTCTTTTCTATACCAGAATGTTTCCTCAAACCCTAAAATTCTCTTTTTCCTAAGCTTAGCTAATCTTCTCTTCTAATCCCTACTTAATAAATGATACTATTACCAGCTTAGTTGGCTAAGATGAAAATGTGGGAGTCCTTCTGGATACCTGCTCCCTCAACATTCAGAACAAATCTCTCAACAGATCTTGTTGATTCTACTTTCAAAGCACATCTTTAGTTTTCAATCACCCTCTCCCACAGTAATTGCCTTGATTCCAATTTTATTAATATTTTGCTAGATTATTGTCCCTTCTGCCTGAAATGGTCTCACCAACCTTGGCTACCTATCTCCTAAACACATTGTTCATTACTCAGGTTAAACTCATCTCTTCTATAGTCCCTAGCATCTTGCTTATGCTTCTGTAGTAGCGTTAGCCACATTGTAGTATTATTCATTTAAGTCTGTCTTCAATTTTCTGTTTTCACAGCTTACATGGCATTAGATTCATTCATTCAACAAGTCTATATTAAACATGGAGCAGGCGTTTTGGTAGATCCTCCTATTGAAAACAGACATGATCTTAGACCTTGTAGGGCATATAATATAGTGAGAGAGATGCACAACAAAATAAAAAATTACAGTAAAGTATAATGAGCATAATGATAGGTAGATGACAAGAATACATGAAAATATATGATGTAATGAATGATGTGGAGTTAGAAAAAAGTTTTTCCTGAAGCAATAACATTTAATCTGAGAACTGAAAGATGAGCTAGAACCAGCCAGATTTAGGGAAAATGAAACAAAGAGGGAAAATATTCTATTTAGAGGAAATAACATGTGCAAAGACCCAGAGATCACATAGAAAAGCCATTGAAGGAGCTGAAAAAAATCTCTAATGCAGTAAACATCCGTTGAATAAGTTAAGGTCTGGGGACATGAGTCCATCTTTTATGCTGAGTTTTCTGAGGAATGTTGAACCCTTTTTGGTTTAATGTACAGCAAAGTTT
The DNA here is from genome assembly GCA_004027475.1 of Anoura caudifer. Lineage (NCBI taxonomy): Eukaryota > Metazoa > Chordata > Mammalia > Chiroptera > Phyllostomidae > Anoura > Anoura caudifer. Next base: position 688,469 of record PVKU01000122.1, read on the forward strand.
TAAAATAGTTTGTGGCCTTCCCTGCATTGTTAAACAAAAAACACCTATTTCACTATTATTTGACAATTCAATTTGATGAATAGTTTCAGTAATTGCATTGATGTGGCAGTCATTTGTTAGTTGCCTCTGTTCACATCTACTCCCACCACTCTTCTCCCTTGTTAACAAAACCTGACTTGTTGGGGTGGCAAAGTGCTCTGTGCCCAGGTAATTGGCTGTGATTGCTCTATAGTTGTGCTATCCAATAAGAAAACCTCTACTCACAAGTGGCTATTGAACACTAGGCTACGACTGAGGCTAGTTCAAATTGATGTGCTGGGAGTACAAAACACACACTGGATTTCAAAAACTAAGTCTAGCAAAAGAAAAGAATGAGAAATATATCTCAATAATGTTTATATTAATCACATATTGAAATGATGTTTTGAATATGTTGCGTTAAATATATTATTAAAATTAATGCACTTGTTTCTTTTTACTTAAAAAAATATGCCTGCTAGGAAAATTACATACATGGCTTGCATAACACATCTACTGGGCAGAGCTTATCTAGGCCGTTCATAACAATATTTTTTCTCCCTTTCCCTTATTCAGCCTCTCTTAAAGGTAAGGGTGGCCATATGACCCAACTGTGGCCAATGGGCAAAATTCTGATTCTCCTGGAAGGTTGTTTTTTGTTTTTAATTTGTGAAAAATTTTTACTTTGTTAAGAAGGAACTGAAGCTGCACCACTCTTTTTTTTCCCAAGTTCTTTTGCACTTGAATTGTGGACATGATGACTAGATCTAGTGCAGTTCATTATTTAAAACCATTTCTTAATGGCTTAATATTCATGGGAGAAAGGCCAAGAGAATCACAGGGATTTTTGTCTGAATATGGTGGTGATGGTTGCAGAACAATGTGAATGTATTTAATATGATTGAACTCTGCATTCAAAAATGGTTAAGCCAGTAAATTTTATGTTCAATGGTTTTTAGCACAATAAAAATGGAAACAACAAATAGAAAACACCAACAAAACTGAATAAATGACACATAATTTGAAAACTATGAGTAAACCAAAAATAATCCTTGCTTCCATTGAGTTTATAATCTAGCAGGAAGAAATAGACAATATGTAATTGAATTATTCATATATTAGAAGGTGATCAGTACTATAGACACAAAAAGAAGAACAAGGTAAGAGGGATTACGCATCCTGTGGTGGGCTGATATTTTTAAATAGGATTTTCAGAGTAGGCTTTACTAGAGAGGTGACTTGAGCAGACACATGGAGATGATGGAATAAGCCACATGAGTATCTGGGGAAAAAGCATTGTAAGGCAGTGGAAACAGCCAATGCAAAAGTCTTACAGTAGGAGCATGTTGAAGAGACCACAAGGAGGCCAGTGTGGCTAGAACAGCATGAGTGGGCAGGGGAGTGGAAGGGGGCACTGGAGGTAGAATGGGAGGAGCTGAGGTCACAGAAGTAAGGGAAGTTCAGATCATACAAGTTTTTTTGGTCTTTTAAAGAACTTTGGTTTTTACTTTGAGGGAAGTGGAAACCGTTGCAGATTTTAAGAAGGGTAATAACATCATGTGACATGTTTTAAAAGGATAATTCCATGTGTAGAGAACAGATGCAATAGGGCAAGAGAAGAAGTAAGGAGACCTGTGAGGAGTCTTGGACTAGAGTAGTAGCAGTAGAGATGATGGGAAGTGATGAGATTTTAAAGAGTATTTTAAAGTTAGAGCCAACAGAATTTCCAGAAGGAGTAGACTTGGGACGAAGAGTAGAGGAGTCAAGGATGACTTCAACATTTTTGAGGTGAGCACCTGGACAGATGGATTACCATTATGGGAGAGGGTTTTTTTTTGTTTTGTTTCGTTTTGTTTTGGTGGTGAGGTTTGGGAGGGTGGAAGCAGAGGTTCAGTTTTGAGTACACTGAGTTGGCTCTATTAACAGTTACAATTCTTTTTTTTTAAGTTGCACAAATGAGGGCCTTGGAAACTGTGAGTCAGTGATATAGCATCTGTCACATAGTATTGGCTCAGAGCAGGTGTATCCTTTTAGACATGGAAGGAAAAAAGAGTTCAGGATTGTAAGAGTTCTGTGATTGACTTATGCTTTTCATGACCCTCATTTGTGCAATTGAATAAATTTGACCATGGTAATATCACAGCTAACAATTATTGAGTTCTTACTGTGTACTAGACACATGCCATGTTAATTCATACCTATGTGTATAATTGAAGGAAATGTTAAATTTCACTTAGAGGCTACTGAAATCAAAGGTATAATTTTTTTCTCCATCCAAATTCATGGAACCCTGCCTTCTATCCTTGGATTCCATGTTAAGAACCCTGGAATACTTTAAAGTTTATAAACACACATTTGCATACATTATTCATCCTTACAAAAATCTTACAGGGGTAGGTTAGTGAGGTTGTCCTTTTCATTTTCAGAGGGCTACAGTGGTTTGTGTGTGTTACAAGCTGTGGTCAGCTCTGGCTTCTGGTGACCCTATAAATGAGTGATGTCCACAGTGTCCTGGACTCAACAGCTCAGCTCAACTCCTGCAGACTCATGCCTATGGCTTCTTTTATGGAGTCAATTTATGACATATTTAGTCTTCCTCTTTGCTTCCTTCCTTATATTTTTCCCAGCGGTCTTTTGTAAAGAACCCTGCCTTCTCATGATGTGCCCAAGACAGAAAAGCTTTTGTTTCTTCATTTTTGCCTCCAGCAATGTTTCTGGTTTATTTTGCTTGAGTTGTTAAATAAGGACCCAGTTTTTCAACATTTGGTTCTGCCTTATTTCCTACTTTTATGTTTCAATCACCAATAATTATCAGCATGTCTTATTATTTTATCAACTTCTTGGATACTTGGGTAAAAGCTTTCAATTTCATCTTCTTCAGCCTGTGTAGTTGGAGCATAGACTTGAATGATGGTTATTCCACAGGTATTAATAATAGGTATTAGTAGGTATTAATGGTTAATAATAGGTATTCCTAAAAGTCTGATTAATATTATTTAGTCAGACGTTGCATTGTAGCACTTAACTGCTGTGCTACATCTTGCCTCAGTAGTAAAGAGTGGCTTGCTTAAGAAACAAAACAAAACAAACAAAACAAAAAAATCCACCATTTTGAGAGAGATTCAAAGTTCTCTGACCTCAGGGACAACAATTTTCCACTACCACCTTGCCATTCAAGTTTTTTATTTAGAACATTTTTAAGAAATGAAAAGCTAAGAAAAGAAAGCTAAGAAAAACTTTGAATAGTGCAACGAACAGTGTATAGCCTTTACCTAGATCACCAACTGTTGTTTTGCCAAGTTTATGTCTTTACGCATGTCTGTGCATATACACACAAGGCCTCTTGGTGACCTATTTGAAAGTAGGTTGAAGACCTCCTGTCACTTCCTAGTATGCGTATATTTAACCTGTATCTCTTAAGAGTAAAGACATTCTCCTACATAACAGATCTTTTCACAAAGAATAGTAATTGAATAACATTACCTAATAAACCCTTTATGTTTAAATTTCCATAACTGTCTCAAATTGTCTATTATACCTTAATTTTTTTTCTGTCTAGGAATCAATCCAGGACCAAACATAACATTTGAAAATTGCATCTTTAATCTCTTTTAACAGAACAGTTTCCCCACTTTTTGTTTTTCATGTTATCTTTTTTGAAACAGGTCAGTCGCCATGCAGAATGTCTCAAATTCTATATTCGTGTGATTGTTTTCTCACAACTAAATTTGGGTTAAAATATTTTGGGCAGGAATAGTACAGAGGTGAATGTCACATTGCTCCACTGTTGGTGATGCTTAGTTTATTCCATTAAGATGGTGTCTGCCAGATTCCTCCATTATAAAGATAAACTTTCCCTATTTTTAAAAGGCTTTATTTATTTCTTTTTAGACAGAAGGGAAAGTGGGGAGAGAGGGAGAGAAGCATCAATGTGAGGTTGCCTCTCCCGTGCCCCCTACTAGGAACCTGGCCTGAAACCCAGGCATGTGCCCTGGCTGGGAATCGAACCAGTGACCCTTCGGTTCACAGGCCATTGCTCAGTCCACTGAGCCACACTAGCCAGGGCTAAACTTTTCCTACTTTAATCAATAAGTTATCTGTGCAGTAATACTTTGAGACAAAGTTTTCCACATTCATTGATGATATTTGCCTAAATTAGTTAATACACTGGTGGCTACAAAACACCCATTTTCTTCCTATGCTATCTAAAGACCAGGACTCTTTTCCTCCTAAAGTTTTATTTCCAATACTGAGACCACTATATCTAGCATATCTCCCTGTGGACATGGGCCATGGAGTGATGAAGGAGCAGAAAGTGAGCCATGGGATCAGATAGCAGATACGTAATCACTGTTTTCCAGCAAGTCCAGGCAAAACATATTATTGTGAAGCAAAAGTTTCAGTTCTGTAATTCTTGGGTGGTTACAGTTTGTGTTTTACATAATTTAGCCAACTTCCCCTTCAAAATACTTTTTTTGGAAGGAAAAAGAATTAAGGCAACATATATAGGGTGGGGCAAAAGTAGGTTTATAGTTGTGAATATGCAAAATAATTCATTATTATATTATTACTTATTAATTATTGTGTTTTTTAAGATTTTTATTTATTTATTTATCTTTAGAGATTAAGGGAAGGAGAGAGGGAAACAAATATTAATGTATGGTTGCCTCTCATGCATCCCCTGCTGGGAACTGGCCTGCAACCCATGTATGTGCCCTGACTGGGAATCGAACCGTGATCCTTTGGTTCATAGGCCTGCGCTCAATCCACTGAGCTACACCAGCCAGGGATCTAATTACTGTATTTTTTTTATACAAACAACTTTAGACCTCCTTTGCCCCATCCTGTATTTGACATAAATCTATTTTAGCCCCTTTACTATTGTTATCTATTTTCCTTGCCTTCTTTTTCTTCCCTCTTGTTTTCTAGTCTCTTCTTCTCTTTCTAAAAACCTTTTTTCTTTTTCAAAATCTGCCTAACATTTCTGCCTGAAATTTCTGTTTTCTCTATTTACCTCTTCCAATTGATCAGTCTCTAATTTTTTCTTCTAGTCTGTCCCTCCTGCCCTTTTAGGTAGAGTGAGGGCTTCAGAAACTATAAGGTAACTAAATGATGACATATGATGCCCTAGGTTCAGCTGTTTATAAAATAAAATATCTGATTTTAGAAGATCATCACTTAAAAATATATTCTCAAACAACTGTGATGGATTTAGTTGTTTCAACAGTACTCTGGTTATTTTAAAATACATTATTTTGTTAACCACACCCTTTCTCCTTCTATAACTGAAAAATAGGAAGCTTTTTTTCTTTTTCTTTTTATCTTTTTAGTTTCTAACCACATTTTTGCACCGTAGTTTCATGTAAGCAGTTGTTGATAATCAACTGATAAGTGTTGTTGTGTACAGAAGTTATGCATATGAGTATGAAAATGAGTAAAACAACATTTGAGAGAATATACATTGATTGGACTCTCCAAACATCAAATTCCTATGGCAAGAAAGACAAATAAATTTTCTTTAATGCACTCACCTGTCCTACAAACAATGCTTTTGTTGTTCAGAAATTACTGTCATGATTTATTTTGTAATTTAAAATAGAGTAAAGATGAAAAATGTTTTTTTCCATCCACATGCTTTAATTATTGGTTTTAAGAGGCCCCACAGGCTCTACCAATTCTCTTCTGAATAATTTACAACTTGAAATAATAATAATACTATAATCTGTGGCATAATTTTAAATTGATAAATGGAAGTTTGCTGACTGATATGATTTTACATTTTCTGAACCAAAGTTAGGGATAAGCCTCATGCACAAGAATGGGAGAAGGCCTCCTGTCCTGGCAGTGCATGAACCTGCTTGTCCATCTCTTTGAGTGGTTTCAAAAGAAAGAGCCGAGGGAGACTTTTGCTCTGTCCCAAGGACACCCCTCGTCCTATGCCTGCCATGTTTATCTAGATAAGGAAGCTATTTTCTTCCAAATGTTAACCCAATCCTTACGTAATCCTTATGAGGCTAGAAAAGGTTTGGGCAAAAGATATATACATATCTTTTAGAAAAATAATGTGTCTGAAGATCTGCTTTGAAGCCTGTTTAAGATAAATCAAGTTAGTTGACTCTGGAAATTATTCTTACTGAATTAGTCAAATACAAAATTTGTGTTAAGAAAATGGTGGTAACTGCATTCTGTAGAATTCATTTTGGAAATTAAAATTTGAGGACTCTGTATTAGAAGTTGAGGCTTAAACCAGATAGCTATTAAAAGTTCCTTCAATTCTTATAACAATAAAATTCCAGTGTAATATGTTTACAAGATCTCATTTTTTTCAACCTGAATGCTAACAAAACACTATGGATTATAGATTTTATAAATATGTAAAACATAAATGTCAGAGTTAAAAATGTTATTTATTAATATAAGTATAATCTAAATGGGAATTAAAATGATGAGTTTAGTTACCTGACATTTTATAGGATGGTTAAAAATGACATCAATTAAATTGAAAGATAATATTTTATTATAATCTAAATATTATTGGGTTTATGACTGATGTTTTGATTATAATTTTTGAAAGCATATTCTTACAGTCTTTTGAAATAAGAAAAACAATAAAGCATTGCATATTTTCTGACATCTAGGTCTTGAAATCTGTGCATACACACTAGATTATACATTCCTTTGAGAGCAAGAACTGTAAGCCTTATTAATTTTTGTAGCCGCTCATTTTTGGTAGAGTGCCTGGAAGACTCAATAAATATTTGCCTAATACTTTGATAAATATGTATCAAGCCTATGAAAGGACAGGGTATAGTCAGCAGGGAACCATTGGGGAAGAGAAATAAACTGACTCCATAAGCACACTAGAATAAGTTTGTGCCACTGTATGGTAAAATTTTAAAGGCCTCTGTCTAATCATGGAAGTCCTTATTGTCTTTTTTCTCTATTAATGTCTCTTGATGACTTTTCACTTCCGTTGACTAGAATACTTATTCAATAACATGTTGGGTATCACATAACTATTTTTGGTAGAAGATATTTCTGCAATATTTTTTAGCATCCTGTAATCCTGTTGTGCCATGGAATCTCTTAGGTGAACATAGTGGAGAACCAATATTTGGAGATTAGCTGGAAGAGATGTTAAAGGTGTTAGTTCTCTTGTTTGAGAGTTACAGAGGCCTATTCCCATAGGTAGAAAACATTGGAAAGGGCAGGTGGGTTTTAGGTTGAGCCACAGACACAGCTGGCACCAGGGATTCAAATGGCATCGCAAGTCCATGTTTTGTTTTGTTTTTATCTCTTGTGCATGTTAGTTTTGTTTGTCTTTATCTCTTGTTGCCACTGAGATTTCTCTGTGTGACAGAAAACTTGTTTGTCAATAGCTCTTGAGTTTCACATATGACCCTGCAGCCATGTGGACTTAGTTCCAGTAATAAAAATACCCAGAAAAGACTCTTGTTGGCCCATCTTGGGAGAGTTTTAGGGCCGTTATGCATTGAATATGTCCCCACAAAAGGTATTTGTTTTTACTCCCAGTACTACAGATCCCCCAGTGCAATTTAGTATGATTTGGAATTTAGTTAGGGTCAGTAAACTTGAAAATCTTGACTGAAAATTTTCTATTGAATGAATTAATTTGGACAGGAATTGGGTAATTAGAAATAACTTAAAAAGTAATTTGCAGATTGTTTTCTCTAATTGATATCTATGTCTCAACTTACAAGTCACCACAATTACTAGGAAATTAACAAACTTGCTTTGTCCAGGCAGGTAGATCTTTGTAGCAAAAATAAATATACATGAGGGAACCAATAATGTTTAAGAGCCTGCCAATGAAAGATGATGTGGAGCAAAATGGTGGATTCTTGTCTTGGAGTGGTTGCCTGATTCTCTAATGACATAGGTTCTTTCATAGTTGTTTATTATTTATTACAGGCTCCAGTAGAGACACAATGTAGTAACTACTACTACCTTCTACCCTTTATCAACTTAATCAATCTTCCTTATAAGGACTTGTATTCACCAGGTTAGACTTCATCAGTAAGATATTTGTGTCAGAGTGAGTAGATTGTCTTTCTTTGCTTATGTTTTCTAATCTGAGAATATGATACCTAAGATTCCAGATTATGGATTTGACAAACTACAACCCTCAGGCAAAATCCAGCCCACCATCTGCTTTGGAAATACAGATTTATTGGAACACAGCATACTCATTCATTTACTTATAGTTTATGACTGTTTTTATGCTACAACAGCAGAGTTGAATGGTTATGACAGAAAATATATGGCCCGCAAAGCCTAAAATATTTACCCTCAGCCACTTTATAGCAACAGTTTGCCAATTTCTGATTGTCTGAGGAAGAGAAAGAAAGAAAGGTTCTTTTTTTGTTTGTTTCTTTTTTCTTCTTTTTTAAATATATTTTATTGATTATGCTATTACAGTTGTCCCATTTCTCCCCCTTCATTCCCCTCCACCCTGCACACCCCCTCCCACACACATCCCCCACTTTAGTTCATGTCAATGTGTCATAAGTTCTTTAGCTTCTACATTTCTCACACTATTCTTGCCCTCCCCCTGTCTATTTTCTACCCACCGTCTATACTACTTATTCTTTGCACCTTCCCCCCTCTCTTCCTCCCACTCCCCTGTTGCTAACCCTCCATGTGATCTCCATTTCTGTGTCTCTGTTCCTGTTTTAGATGTTTGCTTAGTTTGCTTTTGTTTTAGGTGTGGTTGTTAATATCTGTGAGTTTGTTGTCTTTTTACTGTCATATTTTTATCTTCTTTTTCTTAGATAAGTCCCTTTAACATTTCATATAATAGGAGCTGGGTGATGATGAACTCCTTTAACTTGACTCTATCTGAGAAGCACTTTATCTTCCCTTCCATTCTAAATGAAAGCTATGCTGGATAGAGCAATCTTCGATGTAAGTCCTCTCCTTCAAATACTTCTTTCCAGCCCCTTCTTGCCTGCAAGTTCTCTTTTGAGAAATCAGCTGACAGTCTGATGGGAATTCCTTTGTAGGTGACTGTCCCCTTATCCCTTGCTGCTTCTAGAATGCTCTCCTTCATTTTAATCTTGGCTAATGTAATTATGATGTGCCTTGGTGTGTGCCTCCTTGGGTCCACCTTCTTTGGGACTCTCTGAGCTTCCTGGACTTCCTGGAAGTCTGTTTCCTTTGCCAGATTAGGGAAGTTCTCCTTTATTATTTGTTCAAATAAGTTTTCCACTTGTTGCTCTTCCTCTTCCCCTTCTGGCACTCCTATAATTCGGATGTTGCGACATTTAAAGACGTCCTGGACGTTTCTAAGCCTCTCCTCATTTTTTTGAATTCTTGTTTCTTCCTTCTTTTCTGTTTGGTTGTTTCTTTCTTCTTTCTGGTCCACTCCATTGATTTGAGTCCCAGTTTTCCTCCCATCTCTATTGGTTCCCTGTGCATTTTCCTTCATTTCACTTATTGTAGCCTTCATTTGTTCATCTAATTTGTGAGCAAAATCAAGCAATTCTGTGAGCATCCTGATCACCAGGGCTTTGAACTGTGTATCTAATAGGTTGGCTATCTCTTGGTTGCTTAGATGTATTGGCTCTGGGGCTTTGATTTGTTCTCCCATTTGAGCCATTTTTTTTTGTTTGTTTTTTTGTTTTTTTGTTTTTGGTCTGGTTGTGGCTGTTATGTAGTGAGGGGCAGAGCCTTAGGTGTTCCCCAGGGCGGGGTAGCCCAGTCGCTGGGTTGTGATGCTGTTTGTGGGCGAGGGGTCCTAGAGGGAACAATGGCGCTTGCTCTGTTCTCTCTCGGATTCCAGTCCCTTCTGCTGTTTCCCCCTCGCCTGGATTATCTGCGTGCAAATGTGGGACCACCTGGTCAGCCAGCCACCTTGTGCAGCCTCACTGGGTCTGCTCCATTGCCACCCCATGCCCGGGGTCCGCTAGACGCTGGCTCTGTGTCTGAGGTCTGCCAGCCGCTGCTGCCTGCACTTCCAGGTCTGCCAACCTCCACTTTTTCCTGCTGCAACTCTGCTCCTCTTACTGGTCTGGATGAATGGTTGTTGGACTTCCTTACAGTTCAATTTTCTATCAGTTCTGGCTGTTTTCTTCTAAATTTTTGTTGTCCTTAATTTTGGTTGTGCGAGGAGGCACAGTGTGTCCACCTACACCTCCATCTTGGCTGGAAATTTGTTTCTTTTTTAAATTAAGCCTACCATAAACAGACTTTTTAGTCTTTGGAGTAAAACATAATTTCCGCATTACTAATGACCTGGTCTCCACATTTCTGAAATTAAATATGTGGTTTAAAATGCTTCATTGAACTCAATTTTTCTTATTTACAGTTGCTTGTAATTAGTAGTTATTTTGACCTTATATCTGCTTGCCTATTGCAAACTAGTTAGAGAACTGAAAAATGGAAACATTGTCCAAAGGCATCACATGTTTGGATGTTTTCGATGTACTGTTTCTTAAAGCCAGGAAGATGTCTGCTCACCATTGGTGGCTTCATTTCCTTAGAGGAAATCACCTAGGACACATAATAGCAAGCTCGGTACATTCTTGTTGCTTAATAGATTAGTTGATTGATTTGAAAGAACAGAAATAATGAAGAAAGATATTTCTATTAAAGATATGAATGAAACAAATCATTTATAATAATGTGACCATAGAAAGTTACCTAATTTCTCTGTGCTTCAGTGACTTTTTCTATAAAATGGAGATAATAAAAGTATACGCCTCATAAGATTATGAGGATACATGAGATGTTTCATTCAAAGGGTTTGAGAGAGTATTTTGCATATAATTAAGACATAATACATTTAACTCTTATTAATGTTGTTATTTCTTCATGTCTTATGTCCTCTGCCATATTTTAGCTACATATAACATCATTGATTCATCCATTTTACTTATTTGTTCCTTGCTGTCTTAACTGGGTCCTTTAGAGAAACAGAACTAATAGAATATATACATATGAAATTGGTTTACATGGTTGCGAAGGCGGAGAAGTCCCAAGGTCTGCGGTCAGCAAGCCGGGGACTCCAGAGAGTTGATGGTGCAGTTCCAGCCTCTGTCTGAAGGCCTGAGGACCATGAGAGCTGATGGCAGAAGTTTCAGTTAGAATCCAAAGGCAGAAGAACACCTATGTTCCACCACTAAGACAATCAGGCAGAGAAAGCAAATTCTCCCTTATTCTTCATTTTTGTATGGTGATTGGAAGTGAAGTGCTTAGAGGCCAGACAATTGGACTATTATCTACAGGTCTGGTGAAATTATCAAAAGTGATGACAAAAGTGGTGATGGAGAGTTAGTGAGTCTTGTGCTAAATATTCCATGAAGTTCTCATTCTTCTTTGACTGCGCCATGGTATTCTTGTTTCTGGGACTTGTACATACTATTTCTGTTTGTAATATTCTCTCTCCTCTTCTCTGCTTGGAAAATTCCATTCATTCTTCCAGTTGAGGTGCCACTTTCTCTGAAAGGCCTGTGCTGACTTCCCCCAAGGTTGCTTTTCTTCGTGATTGCATGGTACCGCATAATTCCTCTTATCACAACACTTACCATATTGTAGAGGGAACTTTGTTTAAAAATCTGCCTCTTCATGTACAGTGTGATGTCCCATAATATAGAGATAACATCTTATGCATTTTGCTTTTATTTAATACACATTTGTCAAGCAAATACTTTCCTATTAAAATATGAGCAAATTTAGGGTATTTTTATGTACCCCATACATACTACAGTGTCCAGAAATAGTAAAGTTCCAATAAGTACTTACAGAATAAGTTCATTACTATTTTCTAAAGAAAAAAAAACAAATTCATTGACAGTTATTTTTTTCAAGTGTCCATAGTAGTCAAATACTTGGTAGCATGAGCAACCCAGGTAACATTTGATTACAATAAAATATGGATTACATCTGAACTTTTCTATCTATAAATGTTTAAACCATACTAACTGATTAATACTAGGCAAATGGCAAGTTGAACCAAAATGAACGTTTACAGTTAAACTTTAGGAGAGACTTGGAGGGATTTAGATTCAGAGGTTGGGTCAGTTTGCATTGGAAATATGCTTGGAATTTATTGCAGCTGCTGAAGGATAGCCTGCAGGTGTGCAGATTGTGGGGCGACAGCTGTTTTGTGGAGCTGTTAAATTAAGGTAACTCTCCTTAGTGGTCAAATTCTCCTTATCAGGATCACTCTTTTTTTTTCAAGTTTGTATGGCAATATCCTAATTTTCTCAGAAAAAGCTCACTAAAGAACTATTTGTGTTGCTTATATCAGAATTCTCTATCTTGTTTGCGCATTAGAATAATTTGTAAAGCTTTTTTCAAAGAAGGCCAGGCTGCATCATCCGAGATTCTGAGTCAGTAAGCATGTGTTTAAAGCTTCACAGGTGATTCTGATGTAGAGCCAAGGTTGAGGATCACTGAAAGGTAGTCAAATTCCAGCAAAAGATTTTATTGTGAATTATTTCTTCTTCAAAATCCAACATTAACTGAAATCTCTTGTGCTTATTAAACTACATTCGTCCCCATTGTCTGAGGAGGATGTGCTCCAAGGCCCCCGGTGGATGCCTGAGACCAGTGACAGTGCCGAACCCTATGTATACTTGTATTTTTCCAACACATACTTACTGATGGTAAAGTTTAATTTATAAATTAGACATAGTAAAATATTTACAATAAAAACTGGTAATAAAAGAAAACAATTATAACAATACACTGTAACAAAAGGTGTGTGATTGTGGTCTATCTTTCTGATAGCTGATCTGATAACAGAGAGGACTGTGCAGTGCTTACCAGGTGGGGAGAGTGTTCAGTGTGGAGATACAGGACAAAAGGATGATTCCCTTCCCGTGGGATGGAGATGGAAGCTGTGAGATTTTGTCACTTAGAGTAGTGCATAATTTAAAACCTCTGAATTGATTATTTCTTAAAATTTCCACTTAATATTTTCAGACTGCAGTTGATGAAACTGTAGAAAGTAAAACCATGAATAAGGGTAAAATGCTGTATTTTAAAATTTCAGGTTAAAAAAAGTCAAACTCTTTTGTGGGAAGGTCCCTATTATGTTATTAGTCATCCATTAGGAAGAAACTTTGTTTGTTCTGTGGTGCTGCACAGGTCAAACATGTTCATTCATGCAGATAGTTCCCTGAGCTTCCGTTCTTGCACTTCATGACTAAGCTGTTGATCATGGTCCTCTTCTGAGGTAAATACTGAAGAACATGTCTGCCAAGGTAGAGAGACAAAATATAGCACTTGATACTCTTATATGAAAAAAATCATACCCAATTTCTAATAGGGATAATATTAAATGTTTCAGATTCAAAACAATGTATCATTTATTTTAACCATTTTTAACCTCAGGAAGTACTCCTAAAGTTATCAAAGAATGTGAAATAGTTTTTGCATTCTGTGTTAAACATCATAGATAAAAAAAGTACTATGCCACTCTGACTGAATTTTTCCTTGGTATCTTTGTAACATATACTTATCCAGCCCATACTTTATTTTGCCTTAAAATTATTTCTATTTTCTATATGTGCTTTTCCTCTTTTAAGATTGTGGTGTCCTTTCCTATCTTGTACCTTCTCCTTCTTTTCTCTCTTTTTTTTAAAGATTTTATTTATTTTATCTTTAGAACGGAAGGGAAGGAGAGAGGGAGAGAAATATCAATGTGTGGTTGCCTCTCATGCGTCCCCTGCTGGGAACTGGCCTGCAACCCAGGCATGTGCCCTGACTGGGAATCAAACCGCGATGCTTTGGTTTGCAGGCCCGCGCTCAATCCACTGAGCTCTACCAGCCAGGGCGCCTTCTTTTCTCTTTTATTAATTGTTTTTATCCTCACCCAAGGACATTTTTTTCCATGGATTTTTTAAAAATTATATTTTATTGATTATGCTATTACAGTTGTTCCATTTTCCCCCCTTGAACCCTTCCACCCAGCATGCCCCATTCCTCGGGCAATTCCTGCACTGTTGTTCATGTCCATGGGTCATGCGTATAAGTTCTTTGGCTGCTCCATTTCGTATGCTGTACTTTACATCCCCATGGCTGTTCTGTAACTACCTATTTGTACTTCTTACTCCCTCACCTCTTCACCCATTCCCCCACACTCCCCTCCCATCTGGCAATCATCAAAATCCTGTCCATATATATGATTCTGTCTATGTTCTTCTTGTTGGCTTAGTTCGTTTTTAGATTCAATTGTTGATAGATATGTATTTGTTGTCATTTTATTCTTCATAGTTTTGATCTTCTTTTTCTTAAATACGTCCTTTTAACATTTCATATAATAATGGTTTGATGATGATGAACTCCTTTAGTTTTTTTCTTATCTGGGACTCTTTATCTGCCCTTCAATTCTAAATGATAGCTTTGCTGGGTAGAACAATCTTGGCTGTAGGTCCCTGCTTTTCATGACTTTGAATATTTCTTGCTAATCCCTTCCAGCCTGCAAAGTTTCTTTTAAGAAATCAGCTAACAATCTTATGGGAACATTCCACTACTTTTCTCTTGCTGCATTTAAGATTATCCCCCACACCACCATCTATGTCCTCCCACTGAATAAAGAGAAAGGAGAAGGAAAGGAGAAAGAGATGGAGAGAAACATCCATGTGAGAGAGTATGCACCCCAATCAGGGACAGAAGCCGTAACTTAGGCATATGCCCTGACTGGAAATCAAACACGTGACCCTTCAGTTTGTGGGATGACACCCAACCAACTGAGCCACACTGGTTAGAGCCTCTTCTCTTTTATAAGGGCACTTTATAGCAGGTCCACTTTTTTTTTTTTTTATATGTATTTAGAGTAGTTGCTAAACACCATCTTTAAAGCAGGAGACCTAGGTTTGACTCTACCTTCTGCTATCCACACTGTGATCTTACTAACCTCTTAGAGGCTCCATTTCCATACCATTGTTATCCCTGTTGATGGTGATTATAAGGGCTCCCAGAACTGTGAGAAGGAAGATACATCCAGATACCCCATATATATATAATGCCTGTGCACAGTAGGTCCTTGATATCATTGAGTTTCTTTCCTTTTTTCTTTTGTAAAGAATCCTTAGAAATATAGTTCCATCCAGGGTGACTGGATTTTTGGTCTTGTTCCTATAGCCTCCAAATTTTGGAATTTTCAAAATATGCCCTAGGGTTGTAATCTTAAGATTATAAGAGGAAGTAACACATTTTTTAAAAGAGTCAAACTGATGATAGCTCCATAATTTCTTTGTCTCCAATTTAAGGAAACTACCTTAATTAGGTAGGACATAGCTTGTTTTCAATCAAGGGGAAGCCATGTTACAAACATTGTCGATTGCATTCCCATCTACTCCCAAAACACACTCAAACACAGACCTACAAACTCCCTTTCCTATTTAGTCATCAGCATCTCTAATCCTTGGTATACCTTTGTCCTTGGCAATGTACAAACGTTGGTCACTACATACAAAATAGTCTGATTTCTTTTTTTTTTTTTTTTAAGATTTTATTTATTTATCTTTAGAGGGGAAGGGAAGGAGAGAGGGAGAGAAACATCAATGTATGGTTGCCTCTCATGCGTCCCCTGCCGGGAATTGTCCTGCAACCCAGGCATGTGCCCTGACTTGGAAGCAAACCACAGTCTTTTAGTTCGCAGGCCCGAGCTCAATCCACTGAGCTACACCAGCCATGGCTGATTTCTTTCTTAATGACTCTGTGTTCTCCCGAAAGAATGCCTCACCACGCCTACCTTATTTTCATGGCCCTTCTAATTCATCTCATACCATGTTGCTGTCTTTTCTTTTACCCCATCTCAGTGTGGTTTGCTGAATTGAGGCCAAATTTCTTGCCTGATGTAAAGCTCTCTGAAAACTTTTAATCTCTTCTCCTTTGTCCAGCAGTATCAGCTGCAATTTCTCAATGTAAACCTCCCACCCGTGGAACCCCAGATTGGCCTGTATTTCACTACCTCCAGGAATATGCCTAACAACTATTTCATTTATGCTTGTACAGGTGGAATCCAGGCTTTTTTATTTTAACTTTTTTATCCTTACCCGAAGACATCCTTATTAATTTTAGAGACGGGAAGGGAAGGGGGAAAGAGAGAGAGAGAGAAACATTGATACTGATATGAGAGAGAAATATTGACTGGTTGCCTCTGGTACACACCCCGACTGAGGACCGATTCCACAATTTCTCGGTTTATAGGAAGATGCCCAATCAACTGAGCCACACCAGCCAGGGCCAGGGCTTTTTTCATCTGCCTCTACACATTTTAGGAACACATGTAGGTCCAGCATCAGAATACATAGTGTTCCTACTCTCCTCAGAAATTTTTCCTTTCCTACCAAAAAAAGGCCTCAAATATTTGTTACTTTTTAACCTGATGAATGTCTGCCGTCTTTTATTTTTACTTGGACAACTAGTCTTACTTGTTGTCTGCCTTGTTCAATAGGTTTTAAGGTAATATTTCTGTGAAAGTTTTGCCATAGCAATGAGTCTAGACCATTTAAGAGCAGAAAATATGTTTTTTGAGACAGAAAACTAGGTTGGGGTTTCATCTGCAACTTACTAGCTATGACTATAGGAAAATTATTTCAACTGTTCTTTGCTCGGCTGGTTGGTTTTGATTTTTAATCTCTTAAATTAGGACAGTAATATTGGCCCTATCCAAACTAGCACATAGCGTTATTATATATGCCAAATGAAACTTTATCACTGAAAAGACTTTGTAAATGGGGATAGCCTCTATACACTTAAAATATCCTAGTTTTAATTTTCTTGTATCTGCCAAAACACTAACATAACGGTAACCCCAGAGTAAGATTTTCTATAAACCCATAGAATTGAATTAAAGTAATATTACAGTAGCTGGGCCTTTGATGTACTAACAGACACATTCAATTATAGCATTTTCATTCCTAGGATTGGGGTTTATTTCATCAGAAAGACACAAGGAGTGAGTATTATATACTTTTAAAGTTTCACTGAAGCATTCATCATAATATGGTGTGCTCGTGTTCCTCTTGTGTTGTGAAGTAGGCATTGAGTTTCCTCCTACTCTGTATAATATAGTTTCTTATTTGGACTAGTGTAGGAAATCTGAGCTCTGTGTGATAGAGCAGAGGAGAAGCAAGGGTATACATGGATTCATCCTTGATGATTTAGTAACTTTCATGACCCTTTCCCCCTTCATGATACAATTCTTTACATAAGCAATCACTGAAAACTAATAAAATTTTCATATGTTTGCACCTAGTATGTACAAGGAGTCAGATTAAATCCTAGGTAAAGTTTGAATGGAACCTCAGCCATTGATCATACCCCTAATGCTTTAATTTTAAAAGTATGATAACATGATTCGATTTTGGTGCCAGGCATAATACAGCATTGAAGACTGCCATGAATCTGCTACTTAGGCAGAATACCCTCCACTGAGGTCCTAATTGACAAAGAAGTAGAATGTTAAGTAAGGAAGTAAAGTCAAGTCAAATCAAAATGAATAAGAGATATTTGGAATGCCGGCAAACACACTGTCGACTTTATTAGGTACCAGATCTTGATCCAAGTTTGAAAATAGTGGACATTTAAGGCCTAGATTTAATAGAAGTCCCATATATACCTCCAGATAGTTTTATAATTATTACCCCACATATTTAATGTTAAATAAAAAGGAACCATGTTGTTTCAAAATTCCATTAGTATGTCTGAATTAAAGAGAAGCTTTTTTTAACTGAACAAACATTCTGAGAAGTAGTGGATCAACATAAGACAATTGTTCTATCTAAAATAGAGTGAACCAAAATGATGCCATAAGGCCAACACTGCCACTACCACCAACAACATAATATAAAATACAATTAGAGCTAACTTTCCTCAAGTCATCAAATTCTTTCATCATAAGAATTTGACTTTCATCAGAATCTTAAAGTGGAAGCTCTGTGCTTCCTTGTTAATTCAGCCCTCCTTAGATTTCTTGTGTTCCTTGGTCCCCAGCAATTATCCGCCTCTCCATCTCCCTTATCTAATAGTCAAACAGTTTTGCTCATCATGTCCATTTTCCCAGGGGTCTACTGGGTGACTAGTTATCAATTTTCAGACTCTACAATGGGCTATTGAATAGTGTGTTACTATTCCTCTTCCTCCCTTTATATATTTTGCTTTTCAGTAGGATATATTTATTGCATGATAAAAATAAAATAATAATAATAATAGCTAATTTAGTAACATTTACTACATTTTCATGGCAAGCATTAGTTTAAACACTTTACACTTATTAGCATATTTAATACATATACCAATTTTATGAGTTATATACTGTTATTATATCCATTTTACAGTTCATGAAACTGAAGCATGGGATGTCAAGTAGGTCATAAACTGAGAAGTGGTTTTGAAACCAGAAGTTGAATTTACAGTTCCTACTCTGAACCACTAAGCTATCCTGCTTAAATGTGGGGGTGGGGAGTATACAGTATAGAAGGACATGCCTGTGCCTTGGAGTTAGAAATACCTGTTCAGCTCTGACTGGTGTGGCTCAGTGTGATGGGTGTCGTACTGTAAACCAAAGGTTGTGGGCTGGATTTCTAGTCAGGGCACATGCCTTGGTTGTGGGCCAGGTCCCAGGTTGGTGTGTGAGAGGCAACCACACATTGATGTTTCTCCCCATCTCTTGCCTTCCCTTCCTCTCTCTCTAACAATAAACAAATAAATTCTTTAAGAACAACAACTGAAAAAGAAATACCTATTTAAATCCTGTCTCTGCCCCTTCCTAGCTGTGTGGCTTGGGTAGAATATTAAATTTCCCTGAAATTATGAGAAGCCGCAGGGGTCCTCTCCGAGTTTCGCACTTGTACACACAGAGCCACAGTACAGTTGTGATGAATGGAAGGTGAGGTCACACCTCCCATGTGGCCCCTCTGGCTGGCCAGCAGGGACCTCAGATGAGAGCTGTGCCCAGGCCAGCACCAGCAGCTCAGCCACCAATGCCAGCTCCACCATGTGCTGTGGGCTCACCTGCTGCTGCTCCCTGGCCACCAGGTCTCATGGCCCAGATGGCAACTGCTGCAGCTGGCGTGGCTGTGGGCTCTGCTGTGGGTCACACGCTAGGTCATGCCATCACTGGGGGCTTTGGTGGAGGAAGTAGTGCTTAGACCTCAAGGCTTGACATCATTCCAGGATCCTCAGGAAGCCCAGCTGGCATACCACCAGCAGCAGCAGTTTGGCCCACGCCGCTATGAGATGAAGCAGTTTTTGGAGTGTGCACAGAACCAGAGTGACCTTAAGCTTTGCAAGAGTTTCAGTGGGGTGCTGGAACAGTGCAGACTTGCAAATGGTTTAGCCTAATTGAGAAGTTCATAACAAAGAAATGGAAAATTATCTCTCATGACCAAGTTAATTTAGTATAAAGATAGAATTGATAAAGTATGAAACAACCAAACTTCTCCTATCATTAATAGTTTCCTTGCCTCAGAATTGTAATGGAAAAGAGTGTTCTTACTGTGTAGAAGTTCACTGAGGTGGTATTGAGTTTGGGGCTGGGCAAGTGTTTATGTGGCCTCCTTAAACCAGCTTTTGTGATGTTACTGTCTGTGAATCAATTAGAATAAAGTGATTTTCTTTAAAAAAATAAATTTATCTGAAATTAATTTTCTAAGATGTAGAATAATGACAATAGTACTTATATCAAAAGTTTATTGTAGATATAATTAAATTAATGCACATAAAGCACCTACGAGCAAAGTATAAAACATTCTTTACATGTTTGAATGTATGGACTGAATGGAAGTAGGGGAGATGCTTTTTGTGCAAAGGGATTTTGCGCAATCACTCAGCTGGCCTTCTCAGCCTGTGAACAGAGTAGGCAAACACTTTTAACAGCGGCATCCGATGGGTCAGCAAGTGCTTATCTGTCAGAGTTAGGAGAAGGTCAAGGGCAATGTGAATCCAAGACACAGAGGCAACAGTTACCAAGCCTACAAACCAGAGGATACGCCAGTTACAGTGTGTGTGAGGTCCTCACATTGACACATATTAGTTGTTAGCCAACTGTTAGAAGGAGGTGATGAACTCATCAAGAACAGGTTGTTAACAGGAGGCTCTATCCTAAAACACAAGTGTATAGGATATACTTTCTCTGTATGTTTAAAATTTATACATATGTAGAATATAAAAAACACTGCAAATTTCTTTATATTTGACATATCAGGTAGAAAGTGAATTATAATTTTTTATGCTTTTTCCATATATTTCTCAACAGATAAAATTTGAGCATGCTTTTACTTTGTGTGGGTAATTCTTTTTAACTTTACATGCTAAAAGCAAAATCTATTCAGAAGCTCTGTTCATTCTAATTTTGTAAACATAATAAAAATGTTGCATGTAATAAATTGTCACATGCAAAGAACAATGTCAAGAAATTTACATTAGCCAATGGTGTCATGCAGACTGCCTTCAGAGCAAACAGTTAGTTCCCAAGTATTGGTTACTGAACTAATAGTACTTAAAATGTGTCTTTCAAAACCTGTAATGGATGAAATGCTCTAGTTATTTTAAAGATTATTTAGAAAGAGTTAGCACCTGATACATGTCATTAATAGTTTACATTAGCTTCCCATAAAAGGGAAGATGCTATCCTACTTTATAAATAGGTCTTGTGGGAAAATTGCTTCTTCCCTGAGGCTAAACAAACTGACATACATTTTTAATGTAGGGATAGTCTAAGGCAATTTGAAAGCTAACCCAGGTTAGGTTATAACATGCCAAACCCCTAAAATAACAAAGACTTTCATCATTCATGGTGTTTTACAGACTCATTAAGGTTGGTCTCCATAGCTTATGGAATACACAGAGAAGCCAGACAGTGTACCAAAAAGACCAAGTAATATTTCTCAAGAGTTATAAAGCAGAAAATAGCTAAGTAGCATAAAATGACATATAGGAGAGAATATTTAGGTATAAATTCTAATAACAGTAAACATGAAAATTATAAGAGGCAGGAGACAGTGATTACCAGTTCCATTTCTAATTCATTAAGGATGGAAAAGGAAGTGGTTTGAAATTGCAGTAGGGGAGATTTAGGTTAGATATCAGAAAGAACTTCCTAACTATGAGGGTTGCTGATCACTGAATAAAAGATATATCACATTCTTAAGAGTTCCTTGCAGACGTTAAGAATGGGACATAAACTTGTTCCCTGGGGAAGGCTTAAAAGCAGTCTGAACCAACTGTAATGAGACTGATAAGATTGTGTTCTGAAGGTATTTTTTAGATTCATCAAGGGAAGTTGGTTGTGTGTGTGCGCGTGTGTGTGTGTTTAAAAGTGAATGAGGTAACTCATGATTACAAAATAAAGCAATGGATTCCACCATAGTGACAAAACTATGTGGCATAACAAAATTCAGATTCCTTATGGAGATGCAGAGTGATAAAACAAAGTCAGAAATACTTAGTTTATGGAGGCTAAGTGCTGTTCTTGAGATTAAATGAAGCAATGCACTGATAGAACCATTCTTTTTTGTCAAAATAAGAAAAAAAAAATCCTCTACGAATCTCCCCTCTTTACCCTGCCTTGAAAATATCATTTAAAAACTACAAATTTGTAAATTAAACAGAAAATTATAATAATTCTTAAAATAAAAAGTCAGGGTGCAAAACATATCAGTTAGAACTCAGTTCTTCCACTTCTCTTACTTCCAGATAAGGAAACAAAAATGCAGGGAAGCTGAGTGGATTGTTTAGGTCCACTTGCTAATGGCAAGGCCCAGATAGAACTTCAGTAGCAGCTATGCACACTGCCCAGATGCCTCCCCCACCTGCCCCACTTGATGGGCTCATTCTGTCTGTTGACAGCTGGAAGTGTTGGTTGCTGAGACAAACAGCCTGTTTCCTCTCCAAGAATTCCTTCTTTCTCTGGGCATTGTCCTCTGCCAAAGGGAGCTGCTTTGCCCAAGTCTATAGCTCCTCCCTAGGGGACAGCCTGCCTTTAGTGACTGAGCGGAGGTGGGGCTGGAGGAAATTCAAAGGAGCAGACTCTTTGTCTCAGTTCAGGACAACTCAAAAGAGCCATTCCAGCTCCAGTGTTCCCCGAGGGCTCAGCTGAGGCCTTTGTTTCTAGTGCGTTGCAGTTCAGTTCTCTGTCTGCCCAATCCTGGTTCTTCTGCTTCACTTATGAAAGACAAAAGGAGCTTCCTGGATGCTTGTGTTTCTTCCTGTGCCAACACTGCTGTGGAAGAAGATAGGGGAGGGAAGCAGTTACTGGAGGAGTTCAAACTGAAAGCAAAGCAGTAGATAGAGAAGGCAAAAAGAGGAAGTGAAACCACATTACTTCCTTTTCCTTCACTTAAGCTCCACTTGTACACAGAAACTGAGAGGAGCAGATGAACCCTAACTTCTTCCCCATTGGAAGGTGATCTGACTTCAGTGTCTCCCGCATCTCTTTCTTTTCTTCTGTTTTTTTAACCTCCTCATTTCTTTTTCTCTATCCATCCTTCAAATTTATGTAAACTACTGGACAATGTGAACATGTTCAATTGTTAGTTTTGAATTTTAAATGAGGAGTTAGACTTTCTAGCCCTAAGAGGACAATGACCTCAGCTTTTGTTTTGATGTAATCCTACTTTTGGAAAGATCCTAAGAACATATCCTCTGTATTCACAGCTACCAGCCAGCAATACCCGGTGCATCTGTACTTCAGGGTTCCTTCACATCCTGAATGCTGATCATTTTGGTTATGATAATAGCTGTGCTACTGTATAGAGAGGCAGCCTCTAGTCACATGTAGCCATTTAAATTTAATTACAATTAAGTTTGTTAATTACATTAATTGGATGAAATTAATTAAAATAAAAAAAATAAATTTCTCAGTTGCACTAGCCACACTTCAAGGATTCAATAGCCACATGTGGCTAGTGTCTGTCATGTTGGACAATTCAGATATAGAATGTTTCCTCACTGTAGAAAGTTTTATTGGACCACACTGTTAAATATGAAGTCTTCTGAGTATAGTCCTGACCATATCTTGCCCTATGTGGACAGAATGATTTAGGGTTACACAATTGGACTGAAGGTCTAGATCAAGGCAAGTTTTAGGCTCCACCAGCTTCCTAAAACAATTCAGCTTCAGTGATCAGTTAGTATGTCAGTAATCATTTACTGTATCCTAATCATATTGAGATAGGCTACTAAGCCATGACAAGTTGAATAGGGAAACTGAGACAGGTAGTTAAACAAGCATTTTGCAGCCCCCTAGTAAATCTAGATGCTGAGAAGTTTGCATCCATCTAGTAAATTTTATCTTCCCTAAAACAAGGACACTTAAGAGTAAAGGCTTTACACTTCTCCCAAACCTGAGGATAAATAGCTGAAATCACCCTACTCAGGGAGATGGCAGAAATCAATTAATGTCATTTGACTATCACACTCAAGGACAGATGAAGTTAAGGGAAAAAATCTCATGTTGGCACTTCAGCATAAAGCTGATGAATATTCTACTGAGATCCTCCACTAAGACCTTACCTAAACTCCTAGCCTTTAACCCTCAAAATGAAGGTGTCCATGCACGTTCTCCTTGCAGGAACATGCCTGCACCTTTCTCTTCCCCTTCACCCACTTCTTTCCCCACAGCTATGCATCTCCAAATCCTAAAGGACCCCATGAGGCTTGCGACCAGGGAGTAATGGGCACCAGCAGCTTCTCCCAGCTACCCTCACCCCTGACCCTATCCCCAAGGTTCCCTTTTCTCTGACTTCTTAGTGAGTTAAAGCAGCCCCACCAAGGCTCATTTCTTTCCTATAACATTTCCAGAGAGCCAAGGCAGCCCATGTAAGGTCTTTTGTTGCTTTCAGTATCCTAAACCCTTCCTGTTTTCCTGTCCTCAGCTTTAACAAATGTCCCCTAAAACCAACCTGGACTCGTGTTGTGAAATCTTTCCATCACCACGTCAGGAACCCACATGCTCTCCACCAGCCCTCGGCAGACTTGCTCAGGGCCAAGTCCCCTTCCCAGTAATTATATTGCCTTCAAAATGAACTTTGTCCCTTCTCTTTCCATTTTCGTTCCCACCATTCTAAATAATCATGATAATACTGACAATTAAAAATTACTATTTTTTCCCAAGTTGAAAGAATATAACCACTTCCATATTCCTTGCAGCATTATTTACAACAGCCAAGACCTGGAAGCAGCCCAAGTGCCCATCAGTAGATACATGGATAAAATAGCTATGACATGTTTATACAGTAAAATATTAGTCAGCCATAAAAAAGAAAATTTTACCATTTATGACAGTATGGATGAACCTGAAGGACATTATGCTAAGTGAAATAAGCCAGTCAGAGAAAGACAAGTACTATATGATTTCATTAATATGTGGAATTTAATGAACAAACTGAACTAACAAGCAAAATAGGGACGGACTCAGAGAACAGGCTGACAGTTTTAGGTGGGGGTTGGGGGTGGAGGGATCAAGCAAAAAAAAAAAAAAGAACTCATCGACATGGACAACAGTGTGGGAATTTAAGGGGGCGGAGAGGAGGGTGGGTGGAGGTGGAAGAAGGTATAGGGGGATAAATGGTAATTGAAAAAATACAATAAAAATAAACCATTATTGATTAAAATAAATAAATTTGCATGAGGTGAATTCTCCTTTCCTAAAAAATGTTACTGAGTGTTTTCTGTGTGCCAGATACTATGTGTTTCTCATATATTATCTCATTTAATTCTCATAACAATTCCATGAGGTCTGCCTCATTTTACAGATGAGAATCTTTGAGTAATCAGGTGTGTTTCCCAAGGTGAACAGATGGTAAGTGGCCAAGCCAGAGTTTAAACCAATATTTGTCTAACCCCAGAGCCAGTCTACCATTAGATTACATTGCCTTCATCCTCACAGACTCAGATGGCTGGAAAGCATCTGGTTGCTTACCTGCTCCTGAAAAAATGCTCCAGAAAATGGCAGTTTTGCACAGTATTTTATACATTACAATTAAAAGAAGAGGTGTAAGGGGGTTACATGACATCCATTAGTAATAGATTAGGGAGGTGGGAGCGAGCAAAGTACGGGGGAAACCTTTCAGATTGGATAAAAAGGTAAAATGAGAGACGTATACTTCTTTTACATAGGTGGGTACAGGATAGTTAACAGTCAAAAGTTAACATAATAACGATAAGAATGAGGGGATTTGTGGTCTCTGGTGCGGTAGTTGTGCCCCAAGGGTTTGGAGAAAAGGGAAGTTACCTGACATTCCAAAGGTATGTTACCATAAATGCAAAAAAAAAAAAAAAAACCAATAGACTCAATTAAGGTAAAGATTGACTTTTTGTCACAGAAGATTCTAGCCTACAACATGCCTGCGGCCATGACCTGCTTTTAGTTAATAAGTTTTAATTTCAGACCATGCTGTTGGTTACCTAATGTCTCTGAGTTGGTAAGGCTATATGGGCAGGTCTCCCCTGAGCTTCTCAGGTTTCCTACGTGGCCCCTTCTTGTCCACACCTTAGTTTTATGATTTATAAAAGTGTGTAATTTATTTCAAAATGCCTAAGCTGATGACTTTTACATTTCAGGATTTTTTAAGAGATATGTCTATTTTGTTATTACTATTCTCATATATGATTGATCACAGCCAGGCTTTTAGAGCCCTCTCATTCAGCATGCAGCTAACCACAGCTTAGTGTCCATCTCTTTCCAGTGAACATCTTCTGCTTCTAATCTCATATTTTAGGAATGTGATTTTTTTAAGACTGCAGGCTGGGCCCCACAATTGTTTGTTTAATTACATATTCCCTTCAACTACCTAATGGCACTTTGTACTTATTAATGGGCTTACTAAACACCTATTGGTTAACTAAAATCACACTAAAATAAGTTTAAATTATGCTTCAGAATTCTACCAGCAAGAAAAAAAAAGAATAGAAATATTATTTTCTAGGAAATACAAAATGATCAGTCCTGTCTCAAATGAATATTAAGATTTCAGTATCAAATTGCTAAGGACACCTTTTAAGAACAATTGTTTTGAGATAACCTACATGTACCACAGTGTAAACTTCCTTTAGCACTCAACGTATGAAGAAATATGTTTCATTTACAGCTCTAGCTGTAAGTATCCAATTGCTGGCACATATACTTTCAACATTGTATAAGCCTTGGAAGAAATTACATCAACATTATTAGAAGTGCAACTACTTTTGCTTCTCCATAGAAGCTTTGGAAAATGCATTAATTCCCCAAGAATATCAGCTTTAAATATAGCTAAAGGAAATATGGGTTTATTTGTGAGTAGAAAAGGAGGGAAGATGCGAGAGAGTAGATATTGAGTTCCCTTTTAGAAAAAGCATTGTTCTAATGGAAGAACACTGATTTAGGTTTGGAGTAAAACAATTTTGGTATTTGAGTTCACTCTTGGCTGCTTATTGCGCCCTCTGCAAGTCTTTTATCCTCTGACCTTTATCCTTCTCATCTGTAATATATAGACAATGATAACTGTGGAGGGCAAATGAATGACTGTCCCCCTCCGCAAAGATGTCTATGTTCTAAGGCCCAGAACCCGTGAATATGTTATGTCACATGATGAAAGGGGCTTTGCAGGTGTGATTAAAGGTATGCATCTTGAGATACGGAGATCATCTTGGATTATTCTATCACACAGGCCCTTCAAAGCAGGAACATTTTCCTGGTTGCAATCAGAAAAATGATAGATGAGGCAGGAAAGATTTGAAATGTGTGAGAGACTCACCTAATGGCTTTGATGGAAGGAAGAGGCCATGAACCAAGGATTGGGGCAGCCTCTAGAAGCTGGAATGGCTCTTAATTGACAGCCAGCAAGGAAATGAGGATCTTGTTTCTACAACTGCAAGGAACTAAGTTCCGCCCACAAGGGACTGAACAAGGAAACCGGTTCTCCTCTAGAGCCTGCAGAAAGAAAGACAGCCTTGCCGACACCTTCATTTTAGCCTGGTGAGACCCTTGTTGTATTTCTGACCTACAGAACTGTAAGACAGTATATTTGTATTATCTAACTCACTAAATTTGTGGCAGTTTGTTATGTGCAATAGTAAACTAACACAATAATACTATTCCATCTGCCTCATGTGGTTGTGAGATAATGTGTTCAAAAATGCACTGTGAATTTTAAAGCAGTATACACAGACTGATTATTATCATAAATATTCTCAGCATTATCAGACTCTATCTTGCTTTTGAATTGCCAACTTTTAAAAGGACAGTCTTAGAAAATAATAACTTACAAGATAGTCAAATATGCAATATAATTTCATCTGTACCATGACCCTACAAAATAGAAAGCATTATGCTGTATGTGAGACCTGACCATAAATTTGACCCTGATGGATTTTATAAGATTTAGATTTCTTTTTAATAATTAAAAATATTTTAATTTTAAAATTTTTATTGAGCTATAATTGACATATAGCATTGTATTGGTTTCAGGTAAGATTTATATTTCTAAAGGTTTATCTGCCTTTCGGAAACAGGATGGGAACAGTTTAGAAATGTAGTTCCAATGCCAAAGTACTAGGAGAAAATGATTTTAAGTTTGTCTTTGCTCTGTTTTGATTACTAAAGAAGAAAATAAAACAACTTATCAGAGAGAAAGAGATGCGGCACATGAAGTGATTAAACGTAACCTATTATCCACAGTGGTGTTCATGATGATATGCACAGTTTACCTTTAGATCTTGGCTTGGGAGATCCCTCCTGCTGAACTCTGGGCTGTGATTAGACACAGGTCTCAGTGAGCTCTCTACTCTCTGCACACTCTGTGTGATGAGAAAAATTAGAGAAGAATGCTCAGTTTGAAGAGGAGGCTTAAGGCACACAGCTTTGAATCTTGAAATCCCAAGCATATCTCCATGAAAGAAAATGATCTTTGAAAATTAATTGAAGGCATTCAGATTCACAATTGGAAATATTCCCCCAAACAGCCTTAGACTTCAGTCATATTCTTTTATTTAGTCAAAGAAAAACTGCTCTTAGCAGAGAGATATTGCCAGAAAAAGGCAGGTCATAGGAAGGTAAGCAAACAGGAAAGGTAAGTTATCATTCTGGGTTACTTGATGATTTTGATGCTATTGTTGTCAGGGGCTTGTTTCCCGAAATTCCTATTATTTATGTGAGTTGTTTGCACTCTTGTTCTTCAACTCTCTGATGCAATGTTTTTGTCTAAGTTTGGGGATGTAGATTTTGGAAAATTTTGGAAACTTGGCTAGACAAAGTTAAAGAAAACACACCAATACACTTATGACCCCTAACAAAAGTTGTGAAGTAGGCAGATTTCCTTTTTTCTAGAACTTTGCACTTCTGTATTCTCTGCTCTTCCATTTCAAACTCTTCCACTCCCAAACCGGAAAATGCTCTTATGTTGTTACCCTTGTCCTCCACAACATTTAATACGCTGATCTACACTTCTGTATTCTTGACACACCTAAGGTATTTGCATTTTAATGGAGACCTTACTAGGCATGATTATTTCAAGGTTATTTCATGGAAAGGATTTCTAATGGGAATACTGCAGAACTTGAGTTGTCTTCTTAGAATGTCTCAGAACACTCTTTAGTATCTGGTTGCCTATTTAATCTCAGAATTGTCTTTTTCAGTCCAGTAGCCAAGTATGGATGCTGGAAAGCATCCTGGGCACTAGTTGCTTGTTGTTCAATAGAATCCACCAATATTTAGGTGTTCTAGTTATAATCAACAGCTCACTATGGCTGTGAGTTATAAAAGCAGATATGATCTAACTAATATTCATTAAATATTTAAATCCGTATTCACAATTAATCCCACAAAATTATAGTATTTTAAGAAGTATGACAGAAATCCTGTATCAGGGCCCTTAAGTCACTATTTCCTGAAAAGTGTGTTGTACTCACCCATAAATACGACACTGACTATAAAGTTGCTGCTAATGGTAAGTATTCAATACACATCCGTTGAATAGACCGTCCCTTAAACAGCTGAGTCTTGTATCCTGGAATAAAACACACGGGATTGTGAGAGAGGAACAAACTTTCCTCTACCCTTCTCTGGCTGGCCTAATAATCAAGTGACATGAGACAAGTTTGCAAGAGAAAATAACCAAATTTAATACATACATATGTATGGGAAACTTGCATATATGAGAGAGTCAGAGACCACACATTCATGAGGGGTTCAGAGATAGCAAGGGGGATTGGGATATATATGACATTCTGAGTTAGAGAGGTAATAATACATGTTGGGAGCTTCAAAGGTCATTGCAGGATGAAAAGAAGATAGGATGTTTAGTAAATAACATCTTATTTTTTTCTGCTGTATAGGTGGGTCAAAAAGATTATCTCTTATTATGAGCAAGGCCCCTAACTCAGGTTCTTCTACATAAAGGGAGGGGCAGAAGTTTCTCTTGAACTTAAGCTAAATTGTCTTTAGCTCAGAAAAATTGTATACTACAGAAGCACACTTTTGGGTGGCTCATTTTGAACCCCTGTGGTTCTCTCCTCAAACTTCCCTGGAAGTTTCAGATGCTAGAAGTTGAATTGGTAGATAGTTCTATATCTCATCCAACCAGACTCAATCTTGACGGAAGTTCAGTTCAATTACACAGTTGTGTCTCATTGCAGGTGGGCTGCCAAATTAAGACTCTGGTGTGAGAAAGCAATGAGGTATTTAATAAGAGGCATCTCTACAGAAACACAAGAAAAACAAAGATTAAGCATTGGAGTGGGCTGTAACCTGGTTTCTGAGTTCTGAAGGCGGAAGACTGTCAAGAAGATTTCCAAATGTCTGACTCAAATCCTCTTCAGATAGAGTAAAGACTGGCAGTTATAGACTAATAGATTCTCCTGGTCTGCAGTTTGAAAAATCTCTGGTGATCTCTCTGCTACAGACACGAAGATTGTCCATATGTAAGTGGTGGTGATTTCTCCGAAGTCGCCACCAAGTTGCCTCACTTTAGCTTGTGTGGCCTTGGGAAATAGGCAGCCTATTACATTAATTTTTATTTTTTAGAGACTGTTTATTTCTGTCTACCCTATTTCCATTTTGTTTAATAGTTTATGAAAGAATAGCTTAAGACCATTGAGTGTTTGTTCCTACCTGGTCAGTGGCCTGAGCAGTAGGGGCTGCAGGCCAGTCTTCAGTGGTGGGCTGAGCACTCCAGGTTTCAGTAGGGAACTGCTGAATAGGCACAGAGGGCACCTGCATGCCTTCATGGCCAGCCAGCAACCTTGGACTGAGCAGCAGTGAACTTGGGAGCCGTAACATTTCACTCACCCTGGAATTCCTCCTTGGTCAAAGCCTTTTCAGCAGTTTTTCTCTTCAGGATTTCTGTAGAAGTAGAGATCAGGCATGACCCCCCCATAAGTGCTTATGGGAAGTGATACCACACATGTGCAGAACTTCCTGGGCCAGCATCCACCACATCAGACCCATTGACTAAGCCCCTTTCTTTTTTCAAGGGAAGGTAATGTCCACACTGCACAGAGGAGAGTCTGTGTTACCCAGAACAATTGCAGGCAGGTTAACATAAGACATCTCTGAGAGAGCCTGGTGCTCAGCCCCAGGATGGATAGCCACCGGAAGCCTCAGGTTCCAGAAGGCTGCCTGGATCTGGTTCCTGAAGGCTCTAGGAGTGAAGTGGTCAGTCTTGGAAATTGTTCCGGTGGCAGCAGCAACCTTCACAACAGCTGGCTGGCCAGTGTTCCTGGACGATACGACACTGACATCAGTGGGGTTTTCAATGGTTACAATGGTACAAGTGCCAGCAAAAGCTTCTGTCATGTTCTCTCCAGATTTAAGATGTAGACACCATCACTTTTCCCTTTGTAGATGTGCTGTTCCATTTCCAAGTCAGGGTTGGTGCCACCTAAGTGGGTTCCTGCTGCAAAGAATTGGAGGACATCCTCCTTCTTCATTTATAGGGCATCAAGGTTTCCAGCATCGTGGAAGTTTCTCTTTAAATTACATGGGAACACACAACAATGCCATATGGGCTCCTCTCTAGGTAGCATGAAAGGCAGGAAACAAGCAGTTTTAATCTTCAATGATTCCAAGTCAATCAATGGGAAAATAAAAATGTTGGTTTGAAGGACTGTAGAAAAATATTTCCAAAAGCTAGAAAAATTTAGAATTCAGTCCAATTTGAAGGTAGAAATTAAAAAAAAAAATCTCAGGAGACAATGAGTAACACTGTAATCTAATATCCACAAAAATATATTATAGTTTCTATTAAAGCATTTTTTTCTTTCTAAAATGACACTCATTTTTATCAAAGATTGCCAAATTAAGACTATTTGCAAAATAAGTCTAGTTTCAATAAACTAGCCTTATTATTTGTATAAATTCAGCAATAATAGTAATCACATAGGCTCTTTTAGCTTTACTTTGCTGGGAATCCTCATAAGGCATCTTTAGACTTAGCCTGCAATACCTATAGATTTGGGGTTAATCCCTCTCATCTTAAGATCCCCAATGTATTCTGAGGTCTTTCTTTGCATCCCTCAGGAAGGAACCTTTTTTCCTTACCTGGAAAGACTGCTGTAAACCTTGTAGTCATGGTACCTGCTTTTTCAAAGGGTTTTTATTGGCTTCCCAAGTCAATCTTATTTCCTTAAAGCTTTCTGGTTGTATATGAGCCTATGCCTGTCTCTCTCAAATATGACATTCTGGTCAAAGCCTTATAATACTTTCCAATTGTGTCCTATTATACAGGGAACAGATTCTTAATGAAATTATGTGAACAAATGTATTACCATGAAAATATAAATACTCATTGAGAATATCCAAAGTTTGGAGGGATAAATTAGAGAGAGAGAAAAAGAAAAGTAAATGTTTTAATACTACTAACAAAGGTGTACAGAAGAAAAATTCCTTTTATCTGGAAAACAGATTTTAAAAATCAGCAACATATCAAATAAAAACTCATAAAATTGTAACCTTTCTCATCTGTTCATTCATCCCCAAGTAATTAAGCTTGTTCTGCTTGAATCTAGTTTTCTCATTAGTTCTCTTCATGTTGCCTGATAATTAAGGGTGTTAGGGTCAGTGGTAATTCCAAAATGTTTCCAAGGCTGTCTATCAAGGTTTGTATGGTTTACTCAGTGAAATGTGTGCCTTAGTCAGTAGAGATGTTCAAAAGTTATCAAGCAGGAACCATTTTCTAAGTTTCTTTGCCATTATGAGGGCATCCACTCTGTGGCAGGGGAAAGCTTCAACTCATACAAAAAACATGCACATAACATCAAAAACATAACCCAAACTGTCAGTTAGATGAAGTCCAGACCAAATGT
Source organism: Anoura caudifer (assembly GCA_004027475.1). Taxonomy (NCBI): domain Eukaryota; kingdom Metazoa; phylum Chordata; class Mammalia; order Chiroptera; family Phyllostomidae; genus Anoura; species Anoura caudifer. The sequence continues at coordinate 720,743 of PVKU01000122.1, forward strand.
ACTAAGGTGGGTGAAAAAATGCAAAAATTGAAAAAAAGCCAGGGAGCCAAGAAGAACTAAGCAGGTGTCCTGGGTTTCCCATAGCCCCAACTATTCATTAATTTACAGCCATTGTTTACCCATCTTAATTTCTCTGATTCACAAGCAGACTGTTGACAAGTTATAAGGGCATTAGGATGACAAATGTCTTGGGTCATTTTTGAAAAAACAGAATGGCCTTCATTTATATGTGCCACAATCTGATACTCAGGTTCAGTTGTTTTCATATGTCCTTCAATTTTGATGAAAGTCAGATGTCAGGACATCTCAGATTCCCAGCAATTTCACATATGTTTCTAGAACTTTATAACATACACAAATAGAATATAAAGAAGTCTCAAGGTTATTTTTTATTTGATAATTCTTATTATGTAATTTCAGTGCACCAAAACAAGCCTAATTAGTTTAATATTTCTCTTTTGTAAGGAAAAAAACTAACATTTTGAGGTGTTCCAAGGACTTTCTGGAACAGCCCAAAATTATTCCCAGGTCAAGATTCTATTTATAATTTAAATTTTGGAAATTCTGTCAAAATATACCAAGAGGTTTGAACTTTGATTAAATAAGATCATAAGTCATTATGAAGCCATACATAATTATCCACTTAACCAAAGTGGCAATAAAAGAGTTCAAATAAATTACAGAAGTTAACATAATTGTCAGCAAAACTTATTTCTTACTATTGAGAAGATTCATCTTCCCTAAGTAATCAAGGATCTGATTACGACACCGTACAACAAAATTATTTTGATGAAACAGAATCTTTGCTTTCTAGGAAGAAAACATTTTCACAGTATCATTCTTAGACCAATAGTCCTTTTAGTAGAGAGAGAAAAACAAACTCCAATTTTGCATTGTTTATTTTTTATATTTAAATTCACTTACTTGATTAAAATTTCCTTTCTCAAGTTTCCTTTTCCAGAAATCTTCTACAACTTTCTTTTTTACATTCAGATTTTTGTTCTGTTTTTCATCTTCCCCATTCTGAAACAAGCAGTCTTACTCTAGGACAAAATTAATTATTTTTCTTCAAAAATACATCTCCATATCTCATACCGCATGGTCTGAAGCTATATATTACATATCCTGGCTCTGGAGCCTCCTGGGAATATAGGCCAAGGTCAGCCCCCTGAGTGCGTCCTGTCTGGGATCACCCAGCATGATGTACAAAATGATCTGCAGATGATTCCCACATCAGCTTGGAGGTGCCTGGGAAAAGCCAAGCTTTGCACTGAGGCCAGTTGTTGCCAGAACTGAGCCTGGTTTCATTTAGCAAGAGCTATGGAGCATAATGAAGCCAGATGCTGCTTGTTCTGGTTTTGTGGACCTGTGAGAGATTTTTGGAAAGTCTAAAGCATGAGCCAAGACAGGCCATTTGTATGGATATACCACTAGAAGCTGCTTGAGTGAGCCTGCAAGTTGGGGGAGCAGGGTCTCAGAAAATCACCAGTGTGGAGTTATTAGCCAGATTGATGGAGACTCAGATATGATGACCCCCTGCACCTGGCAGGGGGAGGACTCAGGGAAAAAAAAAGGCTTCTGCCAGCACTTCTTTTGAGAGAAAGCTGGCACTCGAGCCCTCTTCCTGAAGCCAGACAATTTAGCTGACCCCTTATTTCCCTGGTGCTTTTTGAGCTGCCACCCAGCACTTGACCTCAGAGTAAGTGAGTTTGAGTACATCTGAGTGTGGGCCTTTTAAATGGAACAGCTGGGACTCCAGAAGCCCTCTGTCTCACTCAGCTACAATCTCTGCTGGCTTTCACAGATGGAAGTTATGGGAATTTCTTTTCCCTGCATGGAAACATAGGCTGGGGAGGCTGCTGTGGGGCTGGAACTCTTTGCTCCTCAGGTGGGACCGCCTTAACTGAGGCATCCCTCACAATGTTTAACTACCTCATATGAGTGTGGGACTTGCTGTTCTGTATCTCCACCCTTCCCACTAGTCTCAGTGTGGTTTCTTCTTTATATCTTTAGTTATAAGACTTCTGTTCAGCTAGACTTCAGGTGATTTCCAATGATGATTGTTCCACAGTTTAGTTATAATTTTGAAGTGATCATGGGAAGATGCAAATACTGTGTTAACTTACTCTGCCACCTTGACCAGAACCTAGGAAACCATTTTTATCTATAACAATATAATTACTATATTTTTGCCATGTATAATGTGCACTTTTGCCCAATTTTTTGAGGGAAAATAAGGATGCACATTATATATGGGTATAATGATTATATACCATGGATATAATAATGGGTATAACAATCCCATGTATAATACACACAAAAATGTGGGTGTGCATTATACATGGCAAAATATGGTATCACTAAAAGTTGACCTAAAAAGAAGCCTTTTACCCTGCTTACATTTATTTTATTTACCTGTTTCTAACACTTAAGTTTAGAGTACTGATGAAAATTTTATTGCACTAAGTTACTTTTCCTGCTGACAAATTTTGCAAGAGATGAGATGAACATATTTGACTAATAAACCCAGATAGAATAAAGGTGTTATTTTAATTCTGATGATTTTAAGGGATTTTAAGATATGCCTACTTAATAAACCAAACTCAAACCAGCTTTAATATCAAATATTTTCCAGACCATGTGATTCTGAAAAGTATTTAGTTTCTGTTATATTTTTGAGAATTCTAATATAAGCATTTCTATTTAAGCCAATTTAATCTTTTTAAAAAAATAAGTCAATAAAATCATTTTGAGGCCCAAAATACCATATAACACACATGAACATACTCAGACATACACACAAATCTTTTAACCATGATACAAGTACCATAAATTTAAACTCACTAATTTAGAAAAAAAAAGCTGGAATAAATTAAATTGCTCTACTTACATGGCTAAGATTTTTTTCTCTTAATAAGAGAAGAATTATCTCCCTGAAGTTTGCATTTTAAAAGATGACACAGATAAGAGTTCTTGGAGCAGACCAGATACAGGGAAGGTACATTACATCTCAAAGGTACAGGAAAAGAAATGCAAGCTTCTCCTAGAAAGACTTTGGTTTCATAAATACAATATTTATGAGCCTTTTGAGAGGACTAGGGGAGGTTAGGAGAAAGTAAAAAGAGTTGGTGGGCTTTGAATGATTTCTGAAGCCACACCTCTGGTCCTGTAAAAGCTTCATTAGCAAAACAAGGATTGTTGTTTTTAATACAGTACCTTAAGGATTGAATTGCCACCCAAATGGTGTCAAAGGACAGACAAATTCTTGCACTGATGGTTGGAATGTTTCTTTCCCTCCGGGTACATTTCTTATCAGGCTCTGACATTCATTTCCTATTTGGCCTAATTTCTGATAAAAAAAATTATTAAATCCTTTCAAATATCTCATCAAGTTTTTGCTGGGACCAACAGTAAGTATTTCTGGTATTATTAATCAATTCCAGGGACCCAAGAGTGCGCAAAGATTACTACCTTGTAGTGTTTCCCTCTGAGAGTCAAAATAAAGAACTGACAGCCTCATGTCCCACTTCCCCAGTGAGAACATTTTTATTTCCACAATATAATCAGGTAAAAGAGATGCAACCAATTAAAGTTGACATGACTTTTTTTTATAAACATAAAGCCTGTTTAAACATTCCAATTTTGATAATCTTATCATCCTACATTTCCATCCTACATTTTAATGTAATTGTAGCCTGAGTCAGGACTTCAGTTTTGGTGCCACAGTTCAGGAATTCCCTTCTTGATTTCTGGAAATTTCTCTTTCTGCCTCTTGATCATTTATCTACCCACTATTGGGGGAACTGTTTTAGGTCCCTAGTGGGGGTCAAGCCAGGGGACCCTGGCCCTGTTGTCCATCTTGAACTTGATTTAACCAGCCTGACTTAAATCAAGTTATTGCTGGTCAAGTTTTTCATTTGCAATAGAGCCCTTCCAGTCTTTCAAATTTCTTTGTACTGGGGTAAATAGAAAAGACTCGTTGGAGGCCCTTTAATTCTGAGGGGTCAACAGAGGGTCAACTTGGCCCATACAGCTTTTGTTAGTGCTGTACTAAAATTTTGTTTTTAAATATCATCAATGTCTGGTTTTTTGGCTCATTTTTTTCCTTTGGCACATTCCTAATAATAGTCATTTTAACTCTAGATTATCGTTTCCTTCAGGGATGGTAGTAGTTTGGTAGGACACTGGCCCACGTTTCTGTCTGGCCATATTTGAAGCTTCCCATCTGACAGTTACCAAGCCAAGTTTTTAGCACATAATTTTTTTTTCTTTTTCTTTCATTTTTCTTCTTAAATGAAGGACAATTGTACTTCCAATGTCCTGATTTTTAGAATATCTACAAATCTCTAAAGGCAAATAGGAGGGATCTGGGGACAGAACCCACAACCTAAGCATTGCCGTCACCTGAAATCAAACTGGATACCCTTCACTTTGTGGGATAATGCCCAACTGAGCCACACTGGTCAAGGCAGGACTTTGAGTTTTCCTCTAATTTATATCCTTCAATCTAATTAAGAGAATCTTTTTTTAATATAGTTTATTGATTATGCTATTACAGTTGATGCATTTTCCCCCCTTCACTCCCCTCCACCCTGCACACCCTCTTCCACGCACATTCTCCCCCTTTAGTTCATGTCCATGTGTTATCCTTATAAGTTCTTTAGCTTCTACATTTCCCACACTATTCTTACCCTTCCCCTGTCTATTTTCTACCTACTGTCTATGCTACTTATTCTCTGTACCTTCCCCCCTCTCCCCTCCTCCCACTCCACTGTTGATAACCCTCCATGTGTTCTCAATTTCTGTGGTTCTGTGTCTGTTGTAGTTGTTTGCTTAGTTTTTGTTTTTGTTTTAGGTGTGGTTGTTAATAATTGTGAGTTTGCTGTCATTTTACTGTACATGTTTTTTATCTTCCTTTTCTCAGGTAAGTCCCTTTAGCATTTCATATAATAAAGGCTTGGTGATGATGAACTCCTTTAACTTGACCTTATCTGAGAAGCACTTTATATGCCCTTCCATTCTAAATGAAAGCTTTGCTGGATAGAGCAATCTTGGATGTAGGTCCTTGCCTTCCATGACTTGGAATACTTCTTTCCAGCCCCTTCTTGCCTGCAAGGTCTCTTTTGAGAAATCAGCTGACAGTCTGATGGGAACTCCTTTGTAGGTGACTGTCCCCTTATCCCTTGCTGCTTCTAGAATTCTCTCCTTCATTTTAATCTTGGCTAATGTAATTATGGTGTGCCTTGGTGTGTTCCTCCTTGGGTCCAACTTCTTTGGGACTCTCTGAGCTTCCTGGACTTCCTGGAAGTCTATTTCCTTTGCCAGATTGGGGAAGTTCTCCTT